>LOEQ01002123.1:104251-123600 GCA_001685075.1 Bramus lutescens | reverse complement strand
TGGGTTTTTGTCATCTTCCATGCCATTCCAGAGATCCACTGCACCCTCCTCCCACCCCTGCAGGAGAACCCACCCAACTACTTCGACACTTCACAGCCCAGGATGCGGGAGACGGCGTTTGAGGAGGACATGCACCTGCCTCGGGCCTACATGGAGAACAAGGCCTTCTCAATGGATGAACATAATGCAGGTAAAAAGATCACTACTGCACCTGGGACAGTCCCCTTAAGGCCATAACCAGGGCAGATGCTCCCAGACCCAGCGGCAGACTAGATGATCATGAATGGCCAGCCCCCATGCTAACACTGACTCAGAGCTATTTTTATGCATGTTTTCCTCCTGCCAATTGCTCACTGATTGGTTATAAAAATCCAAGAGACGGGGTGGGGAGATGGCCCAGTTGGTAAAGTGTTGTCAGGGCGAGCAAGAGGATTGAGTTCACTCTCTAGAACCCCGGGGAAGAGCCAGGTGTGGTGGCACATCTTCTGATAGTTCCAGCACTAAGAGGTAGAAGCAGGTAGACCTTGAGGCAAGCAGACGATCTGTGAGCCCTAGACACCCTAACACCCTAGTATCTCCAAAAACAAAGAGATAGTTTCTGGAAAACGGTATCTGAGGTTGACCTCATGCCTATACACACACAACACACACAATTTACCACCGCAACAACAATCCTCCAGGTTTCTGGCCTTTCAAAGTCATGGGAAGCTCAATAGATAGAGCATTTACCCCGCATACATGGGCCCTGGGTCTATCCCCAGCAGCATCCACACCAAAAAGACACCAATTTAAAACAGCGTATCTCCTGGCTCTAACAATTCCAAGCCAGCCTTCCTACGTGGCTGTAGGTTTTCTTGAATCTCACTTGAGTCACTGGGCCCTGGAAGGTCAGGCCTCTTGCCCCACCTCACACTTTTGGCTGCCCTTATGTGGGAATACACTTCCTGCTTGCCATGCCTTCTGCCACCCTCTGCTGATCCCCTGACATCAGATCCCTGGCTCCCTGTAGGCATTTGGGTTTGCCGCCTACGCAATGTGCTAGATGGACGCAGGCCACCATGATGCTCCTGGCCTCCTCCACCTCAGTCATTGGCAGTGTTCAAACTGGATCCCAGAGTCAAACGTCCATGTTCAAACCCTGCCTCTCCCACTTCCTGTCTGCACCTTTCAGTAGATTACGTGGCCTCTCTGAGCCTCAGTGTCTCTAATTTGTAAAATGGAAATGATGAGAGGGCATAGTGTGTAGGGTCACTACAGAATGTATCACAATGGGGACCAGACCCTGGTGGCACTGAGCGTGGAGCTTGTGGGTCTTGGCGGGGTCTCTCAGAAGTGGAGTCTGAGACACTCGGGATAGGGATTTATATTGAGTTGTGGCCTCCTAAAGGAGAACACAGAAGCAGGTCGCCCAAACAGTTGTATTTATTAGCTTGTCTCTGTTACAGATAGCCAGGCTCAGTCCTGCAGAGACCCTCTGAGGACATGCATAGAACGATCCCAGAGCTGGCTCACCAGGACAGAAGGCTTGGCCCCATCCGCTCTTAACTTCCCTCTTCCATCCCCAACATCCCTATTATTTGGCTAAACGTTCACAAGTTCCTCTGGGTCAGACAGAGGACGCAAACTTGGTGGCAACTGGGGTGACATCTGGGTGGCCAAGACTACCTGTTTCTTCTCAGGGGTGAGGTCACAGTAGGATGGAGGAGGATGTGGTCACCAGAACCCCAAAGGCCCTGCTGTTGGTGTTGGATAGGTACTCTCAGGACCCTGCTTAAAGGAGGCCGGCTGGGTCCCACCCTGGAGCTTAAATAAATGATCTTTCTCAGTTTGCCAAAGATGCCCCAGGGGCCCATCAGTAATATTGAATCCTGGTCCTGGTGAGGCACTGATCACCTGACATGGTCACTTGGCGAGCACTGCTCTGCCCTCAGGCTGCACCCGGTGCTAAAAGTTAGCCCCTCATTTCTCCTCCATGACAGATAGGTGCAAGCCGAGTCTCAAAAGAATGGCGTTTCCTGAAGACTTAAAGCTGGAACGCAGCCCATGGCAGACTGAAATTTAGCAACATTTCCCTTTAGCGGCATCTGCCCCGTTGCCAGGTCCAAGTGTGAGCCATGCTCAGGAGCCGGTTCCTTTCTTTACACAGCCTTGCAGGGTTAAGCGTGGGAGCCTGGGGTGCAGCCCGCTCCTCCCCCTGTAGGTGGGGAAGCATGTTGAGCCCTCACTTCCTATAGAGACACTCACATCCTTGTCAGACCTAGATGTGTTGGCTTCCTCTGCACCCCTGACCCCTGGCCAGACTCCTATGTAGGAGGGGCACCAGCAGCCCCGCTCTGGACAGATGGGAAAGTCCCAGTGTGGCTGTAATCCAAGTTGCTCTCTTCTTACATAAAGTTCCAGGCCAGATGCCTGTGACTGTGGAGATGTTGGTAGGGATTCAGTATTAGTCCATCTGGGGGACAGGAGAAGGTACAGTCATGCTAGAGGTCACCTTTGGAAACCTAGAGGCCTCTCTTTCTACAAGGGGCTATGGTGACAGAGGGACTTGGCTAGTCCTGGGGTGCTGGCAGCACCACCTGTTTCTGATAGCTTCTCCTGGAGGGTGGCCCTTCAGGGGCTAAGAACCAGTGGTTGAATGGAATGTTAGATTTCCTTGCAGTAGAACTAGAAGGTCAGAAACACCAGAGCAGTGGTGTTTTAAAAGTAATGATGGCCAGACGTGATGGCATACACCTGCTATCCCAGGACTCACTGAGAGAGGGGAGGCTGGAGAAGTGTGAGTTCAAAGCCAATCGGGAGACACAGCAAGACGTACAACTCCCAGCAAAACAAACAAACTGCAAGTAGTGACAGCAACAGAAACCATACACCACGTGCCCCTCTGAGCGTTGTATTGGCTACTCTCATTCCTACACTAGCCCATGAGAGCTGTCTGTCTGGACACCGAGGTGTGAAGCCGCTAAGTGCTTCCTCATCTCCAGAACAAAAAGAAGCAGAACGGGCAGGAATGCAGAGTGGTCCTTCACCTGTCTCCCCTTCAGAATCATTTAGACTACTGGGGGAGAAAAAAAAAACAAGAAAACACCCACTCTGTCCCCACCCCCGGGCCCCCTAATCAAGTCTGACTCTGACGTCTGTATCATTTGTTTCACTTTCCAAATGATCCTAGGGTGTCACTAGGTGGAAACCCCAGGTCCAGGTGCTGGCCTGGCATGTGCTTTAAGTCAGTGTGATGGAGGTTTTTGGGGAGTCAGTAGATGAAGATTCCCATACCCTGGGAATGCTGGGGAATTTTCCATCAGGCACCAGCATTTATTTCCTGGTCCTCTGGCTGCCCTTCTTGCCTCTCAGGCTTCCCGTGATAAACAGTGTTACAGTAAGCACTGCTATCCATTCATCTCTCTGCTTTTTGGTCCACTAGCTCCTTGCAAAAGATGTCCTAGATACGAGTTAAATAATCTGCCTTTTAAATCTCGGTACACCGTGCCAGAGAGCACCCCAGAAGGGCAGGCTGAGGGCCCACTCTCTGACTGATTGCATTGCAAGTCCCTCCCTAAATCTTCAGCAACCGTGGGTGTTGTCAGACTTTTTTTTTTTTTTAAGACAAGTTGTTCTTGTTGGCTTGCTTGTAGTGCTGATGCTGGAACCTAGAGCCTAGTGTACACAGGGTCAATGAGCTCCATCCCTAGCAACCCTTATGAAGTCCACCTCTTCCTCTTTTTTTTTTTAGGCATCTTTTAGACTATCAAAAATATAGATCCACCAAAATCACTTGAGACCAGGCAGGACAGTGCTCAGACAAAGCTCGCCCAGAGAATATCCTGGCTGGGCTGGCCTTTATGCTAGAAACTCTTACTCTGCTGGCCAAGGACCATCTGGGCACGCTCCTTTGCCACAGAAGGAGCAGCTGTTGGCACCTTTCATGCTGACTTCAGCCAGTTTGTATTTTAGGAACCCGGCGCCATGAGGAGGCCTTATCCTTGGAGTAGCTAGTACGCAGGAGCCGAAATGGTCATGTCCTCCTGCACTGGGATCTTGTGGCCAGCCTCTTGGGCTCTCTTCTCTTGACTGTTGGTCCCCCAAGTTGTCATGTGATGGAAGGCATGTTCTTCAGGCTGCCCTGTGGCTCTAGGAAGCTATAATGGTGTTGCCCCAATATTTCCTTCCATCAGTGAGACCCCCACACACAGATACACTTAGCTAGACTTTGCTCATTAGTACCAATAAGGCATGAGGTAAGTGCTAAGAGATTCAAATACACCCAAGGATGTCACACCTCAGATCTCGTCTTAGGAAGTGCTAACAAGGCAGACAAAGCATGCACTTTTCAAAGGAACATGTGTTCCCTCTTTTGTTAGGGACCCTAGGCTCTAAGAGCTTATTAAAGCCAAAGGCTACTTAGACATTTTGTTTACTGCTGGAGATCTTGAGTGAAGCATGGGGAAAGGCATGGCCTACATGGCCTCACTTGCAGGGCCTACACCAGAAAAAGTTGGCACCTGACCAATGAGTTTATGCCTCCAGGTACCCACGTAGGAATAACAGTGTCTGTCCTTCAGCTCTTATATTAGTCAAAGCCCTCTGAGATTGGTTACTAGCAATTTAAAAAAAAATAAAATAAAATAAAATTTGGATCCTAAATTAATCAAACAAATAAATGAAAATCCCAAATGCCCAAGGTAGCAGGTTTCAGGAAGGGCTAGATTCAAAAAACTCCAGTAATGACTAAACTTGACTCCTCCTCATCTCATGGTGAAGGCATCACAGCCCCCAGTAGCTCTGGGCTTGCCTAGAATCCGAGGGGAAAAATAAATTTTTCCAGAAGGCTTGAGAAAATCCCAGCATTATTTCTGATTGGCTCTGAATTTCCTTCCCTGAACCAGTGTGTTCTCAAAGATGGAATGCCATGACTGGTCAGGTCTGTCACAAGCTGGACCTGGAATCCATTCCAAAGGACCTAGAATGCCGAAGGTGTGCTCGTAAAACCACCAATAGCTTGCACAGAGGGACCTTGGGACCATGGGTAGCAAGAGACCGTGGGTAGCAAGAGACCGTGGAGCTTCGGTTTCTCTAAAGAGGGTACCTTGAAGTGGAGAGGGAGTCCCCCACCTGGACTAGGCTCTGCAGTGCAAGGGAAGCTGCTTCTCCTCTCTCTCACAGAGTAGGAACTGATACTAGCAAACATTTGTGTTTAACTGTTCCCACTTCCCACGCCGCTCCCCAGGCAGAGACATGCCTTCATTCAGCATAAGCAACTGCTCAAGCCTTGGAGATGCTGAAGCAAGGAAGGTTTCCTGAGTCTGTCTTGGACTCGGTTTCTTTGGTCCAGTTTAGGATGAGCTGTCCCTATGGTTACTTAACACAGCTTGCTTGCTTCGACGTACCCAACTGTGATAGTTAACAGAGTGTCTGGAACTGGTGTCATGGTGAGGAGCAGCCTGTGTCTACCAGGCTTCCAGTGTGGCCTCTGCCAGCTGTGTGATCTTGGTCATGGTACTTAACCTTTATCTGTTGTAAAGGAAATAATAGAACCTGTTATGCTATGAATACTAACCCTCTATATGTTACTTCTCAGAGTACATGGCTCTAAGATACTTCTTTCTGATTCTTGCGCCAAATAGGTTGCATAGCTCCCAAGCTGTCTTGGACTTTCCTCTCTCTCTCTCTCTCTCTCTCTCTCTCTCTCTCTCTCTGTTTTGTTTTTTGACACAGGGTTTCTCTGTAGCTTTGGAGCCTGTTGTGGAAATCCTCTATAGACCAGGCTGGCCTTGAACTCACAGAGATCGCCTGTCTCTGCCTCCTGAGTGCTGGGACTAAAGGTGTGCGCCACCACCCAGTAAAGCCTTTCTTTAGCCAAGCAACATTAGTACTTTCAGTGAAACTACAGATGTCATCTTACAGTTAAGACTTCCATCCGCTTGTGGGATGCCGAGGAGAGAACCTCAGGGATACTAGGCAAGGGCTCTGCTACTGAGCCCAAGACCATATTTTAATTAGAATGCATCATCTGGTGAGTTTTGACAGTTGCACTGTGACCTGTATCCACCTGGCAGTGTCACACAGATGATCCACTCTTCTGAAATGTCCCTTTTGCCCTCCTGTCCATCCCTCCCTGTACAGCCCCTGGCCACCACTGACAGTCTTCACTTTTCAGATTCTGTCATTGGCATGGTGCAAGAAGCCCTCACAGGCTGGCTCCTTTCAGTTACAAACACATCTCGAGGTTCTTCGTGGCTTTTCAAGTTGTTTTTTCTTTATTTAAAAGGGGGGAGCTTAATTTCTTAGAAGTGCTGGGACTGCGGAGAGGACGTAGTTGATAAAGCGCTTGCTGTACAAGCATGATGACTTGGGCTTTATCCCCAGCACCAGTGAGTGATGCGCACTTGTCATCCCTGAGCTGGGGAGGTGGAGACAGGTGGATCCCTGGGCCTTCCTGCCCAGGCAGCCTAGGCAGTGAGACACTGTCTCAAAAAACAAAGTGGAGTGTAGTTAAGAGGATCTTAGTCCACTTCCCAGTACCCACATCGGGTAGCTCATAAACTCCAACACCTTCTGTGGCCTCAGGGTACCTGCTCACACACAAACACACACACACACACACAGTACACTAACTAGCTGGATGTGAACTCCAGCACTTGACATGTGGTATCAGGAGGATCAGGAGTTCAAGAACATCCTTGACTTCAGAATAAGTCCGAGCCAGCCTGGGCTACTTTAGATGCTGTCTTTAAAAGTGACAATAACTCAGAAACATCTGTACCTACTTCAGGGATAGAGTACTAACTCTTTTTTACCTTCATTGCTTCGGATCTTTTATTCCTATTTGAGGGTCATTTTCCAATGATGGCAATCACTGTCCTGTATGCTTTTAGCAGTCCCCAGCTCTGCAGCATCCAGAAATAAAGACTGCTTTTGACTGATAAGGCACATACAGACCTGTGCAAACATGCAAAGGAGAACAGCCCAAAGGTGACAGCCACCCAGCCTGGCTGTAGCTGTTTGGGGAAAGCAGGACTCCACAAAGTTCCCAACCCTCCTGAGGCTGGCTCAGGCTCCTAGAGGCTGGAGAACAAAGCCCCTTTGTGACTTTTGTTTTGAAGCAGGCTTGTGACAAGGGGGAGGAGCCACTGTGGAGTGTGGATAGAGGTACCCAGAGGAGAGGAGCTGGTTGTTGAAAAAAAAAAATTCTCTCCCTCCCCACCTTTCTTCCTCTCTGTTCCTCCCCCTCTGCCCCTTATTCCTCTGTCCCCCGCCCCTTCTTTACCCCCTGCTCTCTGTGGTGTTGTCATCCTGGAATCCCCTTCCTCAGCTCTTCGGTCAGCATCGGGCTTTTCCAATGGAAGCTTGGGGAAAAGATCCAGCGACAGCCTGGGAAAGAAACCCTGTAACCTGGGAAGCCGACCCAGCGCACCATTCAGAAGCAATGTGTATCAGCCAACCGAGATGGCTGTCGTACTCAATGGTGGGACCGTAAGTATCAAAATCTGATGTCTGATGTGGGAGGAGGCCTAAGAGCATCCAATGGGGGTCAGCTTCAGCTGGGTATACCTGGAGGCTGCTTCTCTGGGCTGCCCACTGCAGCTCGATGCATGCATGCCTTCCATCTTTGTCTGGCCCCCTCTACCACCTCTCTTCATATAAGGAAAACCCACACCCACGCTCAGAAAGCCATCTGTCGATGTCTACCTACTGCTTGGGGCTCTACCTGGTGGATTTCTTGCTTGAGCACAGTGCCCTACCCCCTCTCCCAGGAAGGTGACTCTAAGGAAGAGCTTCTTGTGAGGATGCTCTGTCTTTCCTGACATCCACCCTAGCTTAAGCCCCCTAGTCCCTACTTCATCCAGTATCCCCAGCTAGGTACCAGCACCCCCACCTCAGCTCCCTAAGAGACATCCTAGGAAATTGGAATTGTTTCCTTCAATTTCAACCAGAGCAGGTGTATCTGTCGCCAAACAGACCCGCAGCAGAAAGTGTCACCTTTTGCTTTTGGCCTCTGCTGGAATGACTGTTTCATCCCAGCAAAACCCAAAGAGGCGCTCATTCCCACATCTACTCTGCAGACATAACTCTGTGCTTCTCAGAAGCAATGCATGGGCTGGTTCACATGTACACCGTTGATTTCCATTCTTTATTTTGTGCCAATACCATAATTCAACCCGAGCTTTTACTTTTTTTTCTTTCTTTCTTTCTTCCTTTTTTAATAGGCCATCAGAGATGGTCTTTGATCCCTAGAGGGAGAGAATGTTGGTTTCTCTGACCTGTGAAGGCTTTTAGGCTCTGCTTTGAACAGGCTCTAAGACAAAAGGAAACACAGATGTGCGTTCTTAACTCCCCCTACCACCTCCTGGGCTGTTTCTTTGTCCTGGGGCCAAGAAAAGCCTGACTTTATGACCAATGGTCCCCAGAGGGGCCAGCCCATGTGATGTAATCAACACAGCCTGTCCATCATTCTGAAGTCCTCTGGTTCCTCCAAGGCCAGCGCAGAGAAGGTGGCTGCTATAGGGGCTCAGGGTGAAGCGCAAGGTAGCACCCTTGTCTAGCATGCCCGAGACAAGTCCCCTCCTCATCACTTCCCAAAGCACTGAGTTTCTGAGTGCGGAGTATATCCCTGAGGGTGGGTGACATGAACCTCGGGCACATTTCTGGGGATGACCCAGGTCCCCACAGGTGAAAAACGCAAGGGAAATGGATGCATCAGTTTCTAATGTTGACTCTGCAGAGTTCTTAGCGCTGTCCCTTATGTTATTCCAGATCCCAACCGCTCCGCCATCTCACACAGGAAGACACCATTGGTGAAAGATCTTAAGATCCAGAGAATAAGAATCTCTCTTACCGATTTTATTCCCTGGCTGTGTCTTTCTTGAGGGCGAAATCAATAACCGTGGCCGAGACAGGCCACCTGGAAGCCAGGAAATCTGAGAATTTCCACCAAGGGGATTTCGTGTAAATGTGACATACGGATGAACTGGAAAGCTAACAGTGACTGCCCTCCCCTATCCTGCCACACACACACACACACACACACAAACATGGAATCGTCCTGCAAACTAAATCAGAGCTAACTGCCAATAGTCTTAGGCTCACTCCGAGAGGCGTGGCAGGGCAGAAAAGAATTCGCAGCTGGTGTACCAGGCTGATGTTGGCTTAGACGAGGGGTTTGAGCCAACCTGTCACCCCCTCCCCAAGTGCTGATCCCCAGGGAGGTCTTTTGGAGACAGATATGCCCTTGAGGTTAACTCAAGGACCCTTCTTCTTCCTGGCTTGCTTGCTTGGTGGCCTATGCAGTTCAGGGGACTTAGGAAGTTGTGGCTGTGATTCCAAAGTAAGACCCAACCGGATGATCAGGGAGCTGTGTAGCTGGTGGGAGTGGAGGAACCGCAGAATGTGCCAAAGAGAAGTGACCATCGCATTTAGACAGTGGTGACTAACCACTGTTCCGTCTATAGGCCGCTTGCTCTGCCTAGCACCCCACCCACCCCGCCTCCCTCACAGAATGACAGAAGTATCCCTTCTTCCTCTTACTACACTTGCTGCCCCTCCATGCCCCTTCCCCAACGTCATTCCCGTGTTCATTTCAGAAGCTCAGACAGGGCCCCTGGCTTGAAGCTTTGGCTTTAGGGGAACCAGGCTGAGAGGCAGGCACCATAGCAGCCTTTTCACAATGTCCTGTGGCTGGGCTCCCTGTGGATGACCTCTAGGATGGAGAGATGTCATCCTCACGTCCAGCAGCCAGTGACTTCTGGGGTCTCTTCCCTTGATGTGGCTAGAAGTCCAGGATAGAATGAGTTCCATGAAGGTTTCCTGCTGCTTTCGGAGGGTTTGGAGAATATTTTAATCTTAGTTTTTCGATGGTTCTATGAAAGTGGCCCTCTTCACAGCCGTCATTTATCATGGCTTCCATCTGTCCTGAGCAAGTCATTCCTTTGTCGCTCGGCATCTCCAGCACCCCTGCCATTAAAAGCCCTGTGTTCTCTGCACTGTTTGGCCAGGATAATCTCTGGCAACCTTTCCATGCGAAGAGTTTGAACCTGACCATGTGGACCATATAAACAAGGGTAGGGCCTCTGCATACACTCCAATCGCTACATTGCTTTTTCTATAAAAAACTACCCACAAGCCTTTAACCTTTAATGAAAGCAAAATTGAAAAGGTTAGTATTTGGGGGTGGGGGTGTGGACTGACCTCTTCTTAAGCCAGTACATCTGAGCTGAGTGTTTTAATAAATCTGATTTTTCTCAAGACCCCAGTCTCTGCTGTATCCCCTCCCTACCCTACCCTGCCTTTGCAGAGCCTTAGGGGGATGAGGCCAGTCTGCCTAGTGCTCGGCTCTCCTACAAGTTTTCCTTACAGCTAGCGCATCACCACGCATGGGAACCAGAAAGCATGACACCCAAAGGCCTCCCCTTCCCAGTCTTCTGGGATGCCCTGCTCCCACTCAGAGCATGTGCTTGCTTCCAGAGAATTCCAGCCAGTCCTTCATGCTTAAGGACCATCATGTGTTGGGCTGAGAACTTCGAAGCTTGAGGAGGGTTTGGAGGGAAAGAAAGCCATGGCTGCGTGGGGGTGGGGCTCTTGCATGCATTACCCAGCCTTCTGCAAAGAAATCTATGAGCACCTCGGGCCAGTCCGGTGACAAACGCCAGCACTCCGCGTTCTTGTGCCAGGAAGTGGCTGCCCATCCCCGCTCTCTGGAGTCCTTTGGAGCTTTCTGATGTCACCAGTGACTTGGTCTGCAAAAGCCCCCCTTGCAGAAGGGAGACGCTGACATGATTGATGGTTTTCTCTGTAAGCTCTTGGTTTTCCGCGTATAAGGTGAGCACCGTGCAAATGGCTGTGCAGAAAGCAGCAACATTTCTGCACTATACAAGCAGAACAATTCTGAGCCACAGGACGCCTCACTTAGTAAGGCCTTGCAGTTTGCTTTTTTTTTTGTTTTTTTTCCTTTCTCATCCTGATACGTGATTGCGCTTCTGGGCTTTGTTTTATCTTGGCTAATTTAAGGTTCAGGGTAGGCTGAATGTTCTTAGACATTAGGGGTGGGAGCAAAGGAAGAAGGGCACCATCTGCTATTTTTCTAATGAGTTCCAAGCTCACCTGAAGAGGATCACGAGGCAACTCCACCCAGAGACTGCAGCCAGCTTCCAACAGAATGAGGCTGGAGTACAGAATCCATGGCACCTGTTTAAGAGTTGATAGGGGAAATGGTCTAGAAAGTCCTCTGTGAATAACCCCAAGCTGTAAGCACAACCTATCATGCCGGGTGGTGACACCATGCTGGGACTATGGCAGCTCCTCTGCCCCTCCTAACTGGAGTCCTTTGCCGAGGCGGTGGGACAGTGGCAAAGGGGCGAGGCTGTCTCCGAGGTTAAGATCTGGTTGTTGTCTACCCCACCCCCACACAGATGAGGTCAGGCCAACAGACCAATGCAGACAGGGTGAGAAGGGTTGTCTCTTGGGTTTGCCAAATTGGAAAGTAGAAGAGGGCGCTGGCGTTCACACATCCAAGGATGTAGCAACCATGAGAGCCGATGTGAGCCCCTGGCAGGTGCTTTTTATTCATAAAGAGCTATGGCTCATTTTTTGATAGATAATATATATTTATTAAATGTATTAATGTGTATTTTATAATGTACCCTCACTTCCCCCACCTTGGCTGACTTGCATACTTATAAACAAAATTGTTTGGGAAATTTCAAGACAATCAGTATGTACATATAAATATCACAGACTGAAAAGGTTGTTAAGCATGGGCAGATAGGTTTTATTTTCAAAATGCTGTTCTTAACAAGAAAATAAAGGCTTTACTATTTACCTAAGATGCGTGGAAGCTTGTCAAACACTGCTATCAAGGAGGCTTTCGGCTGTGTCTGGGGCCTTCCGAATGAGAGAATCCTGGGGAGCAGCAGCCACAGAACAGACGAGGACCGTTAGTTCAAAGGCACTGCTGTGACCTCTTTGGGGCTTTGACAATGGAAATCCTTTGCATCAGCTGTCTCTTCTTGAGCTAGAAACACAGCTCAGTTCTCGAGCCTTGCCTCATTTGTTAGGCCAACAACAAAACCGAAACAGAACTAACAGAGATTTGAGATAAATTAAAATACGAATCTTAGCAGAAGTGGGCAAACTGGTGACGGAGGCCATCACTAGATGTTCCAACTGCAGTGGCTCAGAATGGTACACCAGACACCATGGAGAAGTATATGGGGGTGGGGGAACAGTATTTGGGGTAAAGCAGAAAGCAAGGGACGCTTTCCTAAGCTTGTCTGCAACAAACCCGGCCTGTGTGCAAAGGGTTGTGAATCCACCATACTAAGGCTTCTTAAGGAAATCATCATAGGCAATGTGCAGTTTGGGTGTGGAGTGACTGGCGTTAGTTAAGATTGTGGCACTGAGACAGCAGGCACTTCCTCGTCCTCCATCTTACATCTCACTGCAGAGAGAGGAGAAAGAGAGAGTCAGGGTCAGTTTACACTGCCATTTGGAAAAAGGAAACACCGATGTTTGGACAGGGTCATTTACGACAAAGCCCTCTGCGTCCCTGCCCATGGTTCTGACCCCTCAGGCACTGGGAGGAACACAGGTCCACTGTGTCCCAGGATGTCACCTGAAGGCTTAAAGCTACACCCCCCCCTCAGTTCATGGCAGCTTGGAGTTCAGAAAAAAAAAAAAAGATTAATGGAGTGCTTTGTGGGTTAGAGTGCTAAAGGAAGCAAGCTTACTAAAGATGGTAATGGATAGAGCCCAGTCCATTACCTGGCACCATTTCATTAAAGGGTAGTTAGCTGGACCCAGAGCATAGCACTCTGTGTAGGGGAAATTAATCCCAAGAGGTAAGATGCTGTCCCCAAACAAATATGGAAACCCAGCCCCTGGGGAAAAAAAGAACTCTCTTTTTTAAATGTATTATTGTTACTGTATTGTTGTTTTGTGGGGCTGGAAATGGAACCCAGGGCTTGCTTCATGCATACTTAAGTAAACACTCCATCACTGAACTATACCCCACTGCAAAGACCTTCAATTTGTGTGTGCCTAAGGGCACACATCTGTGCACATGCCTTGGAGACTAGATGACAACCTCAGGTGTCACTCTCAGATACCACCGCCTTGCTTTTTTAAGACAGGGTACCTCATTGGCCTGGAGCTCATGGGGAAGGCAAAGGTGGCTACCTGGAAAGCCCTAAGGATCCTCTGGGACTACAAGAATAATCCCACTGTGGCCTACAGTTTATTACATGGGTTCTGGGGTTGAACCCAGGTCCTCACACAGCACTGTGAGCAGTTTACGACTGAGCCATCTCCCCTCTGGCCTTCCCTGGCTAAAGGTATCTGCCTCTATTAACTTCCCTCCTGTGTCCATGCCTGAAAGATCATTCTCAAGTGCTCACGTGCCCTGGCTTGTGAAGTGCATCACGGTTCTGACAGGAACTGGTGGTTTGGACTGTTACTGTATAGCACAGAGGTTTCACCACGACCCCCAGTGCACCCAGAAACTTAGGGCATAGGGCACACACCCACCAGACATGAGTATGAGATGAGGGCTACAGTGGTCACCACGATGGGTCATTTCTTGATGGCGGTGGTGTGAATGCTTTCCTAGAGCTCCGAGTCATTCTGAGATCAGCCCAGCTCTTGAGTTCCTTCACAGGGACTTACTGGGGCAGGTTCCTCATCACCCTCACCTCCAGCTAGGCAGAAATCTCCCCCAGGTGCCAGACTGAAAGGTAATCTGGAATCAAGAGTCCCCTAGAATTCATTCTTCTATTTCAGTGCCTGTGGTGACCTGGGCTTTTGGACTATTAACACTAATTACACAATGTCTAAATCTCAAAATCTGAAATCTAGAACAAACCCAAACACTTTCTGAATACTGACCTGATACCACAGATGGAAAATTCCACACATCTTAGCTCTGTGGCGTGCACAAAATTATTTTTTTTAATGTCATAAAAGGATGTTCATACTATAGGTATGAGTGAATATGAAGCCTAAATGAATCTTGTCTTTGTACTTGAGTCCTAGCCCAAGATTTCAAAGGCAAGCATTCTAAAATCCAAAT
Source organism: Bramus lutescens (assembly GCA_001685075.1). Classification (NCBI taxonomy): domain Eukaryota; kingdom Metazoa; phylum Chordata; class Mammalia; order Rodentia; family Cricetidae; genus Bramus; species Bramus lutescens. The sequence goes on along the minus strand of LOEQ01002123.1, from coordinate 109,544 downwards.
CGGAAGCCTCTGTCTCTCCCCCCATTTCTCTTTCCTCTCTTTCTTTGAGACAGGGTCTTACTATGTAACCCTGGCTGGTCTGAAACTTGCCATGTGGTCCAAGTTAGCTTTCAAATCAGAGACCTGCCTGCCTCTGTTTCTCAAGGGCTGGGATTAAAGGTATGAGCTACCACGAGGGATTCTCAGCCTGTATTAACACTAGCCAGAATATTTTTAAATATTGAGAGACTATAAGCAAAATAAATAATAAATATATAGACGGGGCCAGTGAGATGGTTCTGTGGGTAAAGATGGCATTTGCCTCCTAGCCTGATAACCCAAGTTCTGCACCCAGGACCCGCAAGGTGGAAGGACAGAACCAACTGAAAAGTTGTTCTCCAAACTTCACACATTCCATACACACAGACACACCGTTAATTAAATAAAGTGTTACTACATGCACAGATGTACCTCTTGTTGGCTATACAGGAAGTAGCATGAAGATGCTGCATGTGTCTAGGAGTCTAGAGCCTGTTGACAGTGACATTGGTCCTTCAAAGCCAGGGACATTCTACATTTTTCTAGTGGCCCTCTCCACTCCCACATCCTCTGGTACATGAAAGCCCAGGCTGTACAAATCGTGGCTGATTGGATGCCGGGAAAGGTCCTCATCTGGAGCATCTGCCAAGTTTAGGGTCCATTTCAAGCCCCCAACTTCATGACAATACAGGTGGGAAGAGAAGCTAGGATCTCTAAGCAGTGAGAGATTCTAACAGCGGCGAGCACAAATGAACCATGACTCTTCTCCAGCTCATGTTATTAGTCTAATGGTACTGCAGGGTAGCTGCAGGGTAGGTTCTGAACAATCCAGAGTGCAGTCCTGGATTTGCAACAGACCTCGGTGTTGAGGGCAGCATACTCAAGTGAGGAACTAGGAGGGGAAACAGCAAGAGCACCGCAAGAGTTGGGCATGTGGCTTCACTGTCCAAGGACGAAATTCAAAGATGTTGACTTTGAGCCGGACATGGTTCACCTATAATCCCATCACACAGGAGTGGAAGCAGAAAGATCACAAGTTCAAGGCTAGCCTGGACTATATAGCAAGACCTTGTCAAGAGAGAGAGAGACAGGAAAGAAGGGTGTTGACAATACCCAACTCTGGGTGGCGGCTACAGGATGTCACTCTGCAGTTCATGTATTATATCACCACCCATCTCCAGAGGTAAAAAGAAACAATGACAGTACATATTCTACTTGAAATCACAAAACATAGTAAAGGACTGGAAAAGTGTGTTATTGGTTTCTTGCGCTAATTCTCACCTGTCATATATCCATGAGGAGATAATACTTAAAAATCTTACCACCATGTAAGCCTACTGGGGATGCCCAGTCCCCACCTGAGAAGCCCTGAGTGCTGCTGGGATACAGGAGTGGCGCCGGGCTGAGGGTGTCCACTGAAGCCTCTGTTTTACCTTATGTGTCTTGTGAGCAAGGACCACTTTGCTAGAAATTAATTCTTGGATGCAGTGGTGCATGCCTACATGTCAGCTACTGGGGAAGGTAAGGTGGGAAGGGTTGCTTAAGGCCCAATGCAGAGAGACTCTGCCTCAACCAGCCAATCAATCTATCCAAAGGGCGCTTAGTCCTTCAGGTCTTCACAGAATACAGCCCTGTAAAGGTGTGTGCTGTAAAAGGAGGCTGGGGGAGGAGGGAATAGCAATGAAGGAAGGAAGAATTTAGCAGAGCTTCTGGAAGGACCCACTTTCCACTTTCAAGATGTCAGTAGGCAGAGGTCTCAGTGCCCCTGTGTTGTCCTTGTCCCCCTTGGCAAGCTGGTGTCCAGCCAACTCCGGAAGGGCCAGGAGGAATGGAAAATCCCAAAGAGATGTGCCAGCCCTTCTTCGGCTCCTGTTAGTGGCAAAGTGACAAAAGAGCCCTGCATACCAATGAGGTTCCCATCCTTTCCAGTTCCAGAGCTGCAGCTCAGAGAATGGGGTATGGAGGAATCCTCGGGTTCAAAGGAGGGGGGAGGGATGTGGGAACCACAGGCCACGCCCATTCACAGTGTTCACTAAAAGATCACCAGGGGCAAAATACAGATTCCAGGGATCCACCCGGCCTTTCCAGTGGATCTCCAGAGGCTGAACCTGGGAATCGGCTCCCCATCCACTGCAGTACTTTCTGTGCCCCTTGGATCTGGCAAGTTTGCCAAAGGAGCTTTGTCACTCACAGACGATTGAGTCAACAGTGGGGTCAGGTGTGGAAACAGGGCCTTTGAAATGGGTCTAATTGGGTTAGCGATTCAACCTTAGGGAAAAGCCCTCCAGGAGCTTGTGATCTGTAGGGCTGGGTAGAACAATATTCAGGAAACTCGAGTCCCCTGTGCACAACAGAACCCCAGAAGTGCTAGGGCCTGAGGTCACAGAAGAGACAGGGCCACTGTCTCCACTCGGCAATTTTTATCAGAAAGTTAACAATGTTTATTTGAAAATTTTTAACTAATTAAAAACAAAGCAAAAAAACAAGGTTTCTTAAAGTCCAGGCTGACCTGGAAGTTGGTTAGTAGCTGAGGATGGCCTTGAACTCCGGATCCTCTGCCTCAACCTACTGAGAGCTAGGATCACCCAGCTGTTTGGTTCTGGCAAGTGCTCTACCAACCGAGCCACTTCCCTATCCCCAGTGTTCATTTTTTAGCTTTCTTTTTATTTTTTCTTTGTTTTTTCACATCATGCATCTCAGTCCCATTAATTTTCTTGGCCTTTTGTGCCCATCCTCTGCCCTTCAGCCTCCCCTGCCAAAATAAAACAAAATAAAATTTAAGAGAAAAAAATGGAAAAAATCAATCTCATTATGGAAGCTGTAGTGTGGACAGTGAGAGTCACACAGTAAACCCTTTGTCCATATATCTTTACTTGCAAGTGTTCATTACAAAGTCACTGGTGTGGTTTGAGGTCTCTGGTTTCTGCTAACATTATCCATGCTTGGTCCTTGCTGGAACGCCTCTTGGTCATCCTGCTATTGCCTTGAATCGTGGAGATCCTGCAGCTTTGGGTCTGCAGGATGGGCTCCTTCATGTGCTCCAGAAGATCATAGATGGGGTGGATGTTGGGGTGGGCCAACTCATAACCCTGGTACTGGGCCTGGGTAGTTGCAGCGTTGGTACCCAGCCAGCTCTCCCTGGTTCTCTCCAGCACTGCCTTGGTTAGTTCACCCCTTTAAGCGATTAGCAAGGGGCGGGGCCAGTTCTTCTTTCACACCCTCAGGATCAGCTCTCCCACGCCTACACCAGCAGGGCCAGCTGATGTGACCCAGGTGAGGTACAGGGACCACTCTCCCAAGAGTTGCAGCTGCTGAGGGGCAGGGACAGCTCTCCCACTCCTATGACCTTGGGCCAGTTCTCCCCCCACCCACCTCAGGTATAGAGGGAGAAGGGCATTCTCCACCCCGCCTGGCCACGCTGTCATATGGCAGATGTGGAACAGGGCCAGATCCAGCTCATCCATGCCCCATCAGCAGTGTCAGCTCCACTGTGCTGCCCAGATGAATGAGGTGCCTGCTCCCCGAGTGCTGCAGCTGGCCTAATGTTCATTTTTATTTTACTTCTTCAAAGCCCATTTTCCAGGTAAATAATAAAAATAAACATTTCTATGTGGCCAGTGGTGGTGCACACCTTTAATCCCAGCACTCAGGAGGCAGAGACAGATGGATCTCTGTGAGTTCGAGGCCAGCCTGGTCGACAAAGTGAGTTCCAGGACAGTCAGAGTAGTTACACAAAGAAACCCTGTCTCGAAAAAACAAAAACAAAACCCAAAAATAAACATTTCTATGATTCTTATTGAAGACTTGACATGTCTTGTGAGGTTAAGGGCTGTTTTATTCTCTGATTTTACAGACAGAGAAACTGAGGACACACAGCTGAGGTGATTTGTATGAGGGCATACTGTGGCTGGTCTGGCCTCTGTATTTGTATCCTTAACACCAACAGGATCAAAGTCTCACACGTTTGCCACTAGGGCAACAAAGATTCCTCTAATAAAAGGTGCAGCTTCCATATGCTGGAGCAAAGGCATTGGTACCTGCGTCCGTTCATAATAGCAGAGAGCCCAAGAGCAGTCCAAACACCCAGCAACTGGGAAATGATTCCTGCAATGGTCAATCTCAGTTGTCTACTTGAAACCCCAAATGACCTGGGATAGGAGCCCTCTGGGCGAACTTGTGAGAGAGTATCTTATGTTGACTGAAGTGTGAGACCTTCCCACTGTGGATAAGAGCATTCCTGGGCAGGAGATCCTGGACTACATATAAGAAGGAGAAAGTAAGCTGTACCGCAGCATGCATCCGCTGCTCTCTGCCTCCCACCTAGGGTGCAAAGTCACCTGCTCCTGCCACCCTGACTTCCGTGCCTTGGTTCACTGTGCGCTTGAACTGTGAGCCAGAACAAGCCCTTTCTCCCTTAAGGTGCTCTGGTCAGGCCGTTTTACCACAGCAGAAAAGACCACGGTTGGGCACCTGGTCATTGAGGAATCTGGTGAACCATTCGAACTGAAAGGATTCTCTAGGTTTGAGAAACAAGAAGGAAGTCACAAAGAAAACATGGTGGGCACATTTCCTGTCAGCCTTGATGGTAAGGTCAATTTGAAATTGCTGGATGCCAAGTTAATATCTCGGAGGGGACAAGGGTGATACAAAGATGTCATCCTGCTAGTGTCAGAAGCCATCCATGATAATTTCTCTAAAAGGAAGGTAGAAGGGAGGTAGACGCTAGATTCCCACACACACACACACACACACACACACACACCACTTCTCTAAATATGAAAGGTCCTGATCTCATTTTAGAACAAGTGCCTCCTATTTTGCACTCATTCCTGTGAAGTCTCTGTAGTCTACTTCTTCCGTGTGCCTGCCTTGTGCAAAATCACAGGCATTACCCACAAAATTAGAGCCCAGGCCTCTGCTCAGTCATCACTCCAGCTCTCGCTCTGTTTAAAAAAGAGAAAGAGAATGTAACAAAGATGAAATGAAAGGAGGACATGTGAATTTTCATTCTCCTCAATGTCCCACAACATGAGTGTGTGGGTTGCTATTCAGTTGTGTGAGCATTATTTTCCTTTTGTTTATTTTCTCATGTGTGGTGTATGTACACATTCATGTGGGTATGTATATATGTACATATGTGATTGTTCAGGTGTGGATTCACATATATGGAGGCCAGGGGTCAATATTCTGAGTCTCCCTCAATTGCTCACTACCTCAGTTTTTGAGACAGGATAGCTCACTTGTCCAAGACTCACTGATTCAGCTGGACTGGCTG
>LOEQ01002123.1:88445-101092 GCA_001685075.1 Bramus lutescens | reverse complement strand
GTCATAGAAGCCCTGTTCCCTCATTCATATGGGAACATGCTACAGTTGGATAAGTATTGTCCCAAAGACCTGGGCCCCAGCCCATGGCTCTGTTTGGAGGTAGGTGAGGTCCAGAAAAAGGCCATTAGGTCATTGGGGCAGCTTGAGCAGCTACAGGCAACCTGGCCCATCATTTTTTTTCTCTTTTACATCCAGCCAGGCTTGCTCCACCACATGATGCTTTACCTCACCACAGGCCCAAAGCAACAGGAACAATTGACCCCAGATAGAACCTCTCAAGTTATGAACCCGCAAAACCTTTTTCTCTTGGTAAGCTGATTGTCTCGGGTATTTTGTGACAGTCACAGGATAATAAACCTAATACAGGTTGGTGGGAAAAAAACCCTCTAGGAGAGAGTGAAGATTGACACATGATGGCACCTACTGCACAGCACGTGGTTAATATTCAATAAAACATTTCTGGATTGCATGAAGAATTCATTTGCCATAGGAGAAATGGAAAATGTGGCACTTAAAACCAGTATTTCAACACATTTTCCTCAGATTCTTGGGCAAGCTTCGGTCTATGCGTCATTCGTGTGGATTTATGTCTCTACTTGGTAATACCTTTTTTCTATATCTCAGCATAGACAGGAAGCTCCAGTTTACAATTAGTTAACCTGCATGAAGACTAGAATTTCACTGCCTACTACGCTGTCTGTCCTCTGAGAGTTAGTGTCTTTCAGAACTCAGCGAGTCATGGGCATGAATGAACACAGGCGAGCCCAGTCAGCCATGGTCTGGTGCTTTTTATTTAGCTCTGCATTCTCAGCTGCCAGAGCCAAGAGTGAGCCTTTAGAAACATTCTAGGCATCCCGAGAGAGTCTGCAGTGTGGCAGCATATCCGCAGCCTGCCAGAAGCTATGCATACTACACACTGCCTGAAGAGAAGTGCAAACAAAGACCGCGTGCACCTGAATATCTCCACAAGCACAGCAAGGCAATAGATAATCACTTCCACCACACTCAGGGCTTTGGAGTATTTGCTCGTCCTTTTTCTTTTGAGCCAGAGTATCATATGTCCCAGGCTCACTACGTGGTCGAGGATGGCCTTGAACTTCTGACATTCCTGCTTTTACCTTTCCTGTGCTGGGACCACAGGCATGTTCCGTGGCCTGATTTCGTGCAGTACTGGGGATGGAGTCTAGGCAAACACTCTATCCACTGAGCTACACCCCCAGCCTCCATTCATTCATCTTGATGGTTGACCCAGACCTCAGGGCAGACAGAGCTCAGATCAAGAAATCCTAAAACTCAGAAACCAGACTCATCAGACATCAGAAGGGGATAAGATTAACATTCCAAGGTCTCAGATACTGAGTTCCTTTTAAGGGACCCCCCAGTACCCTGGAAGGAAAATGTGAATATCGTCACTCATTAATGTGAGGAACCCATGTATCTCCACATAATCTCACATCCTTCGAAGGGCTGTCTTATCTCTCCTGTGTCTCCTCAGTACTTCAGTGCAGGGTGCTGCTACCAAGTCATCTGTATTAGTTACCTTTCCTGCAACTGTGACAGAACACCCAGACCAAAGCCACTTAGGGAAGGATGGGTGGATTTTGGCTCACAGATCCAGGCTACCATCCATCATGGAGGCAGGAGCTAGGGAGGGCAGCAGGATTGCTTCCTCCCTTGGATGCACCCTAAGCCTAGGGCCTGGTGCTGCCCCTACTCTTAGGATGAAATTTGGGGCAAGTAAAGCACACATTTTTTACACTGAGTTTACACTAGTTAGAGACAAGAGGGACCAGAAAATGCAAGTGGGACAAGTTTGGGAACAGACTCCAGTCAGGAGAGGTGCTTCTTGCTTCTGGATGCTTTAGGATCCAGAGTCTGGAGAGTTTATCCATAAGCAGGAGATGGAGGTACCGCACCTGAGAGTCATTCTCTTAGGATTCTAGGTCTAAGCTCTGCTGCTGTTTTAAAGACCAGGGTTTAGGATACGAGCAGGAGAGTGGGCCTTTGTTGGCTTTGGCCAATTAATACTCGCTGGCCACTTTTCGTTATCTCTCCCTGTCTCTGTCCTCCACCTCTTGTAACTAAGGACACCAAAGACTTCTCTTTTATCAATGAAACTAACAGATCTCTTAGCACTACTAGCTACTGCTTATTTAGCTGTGCTGTGGGGCGAGGCTGTTAACCCTCCAAACAGCCCTACGGTAATCTCACCATCTCTGCTTTCCAGATGACAGAGCAGGCTCGGGAAGATCAGTGTCTTTCTTCTTCTTCTATTCATTTATTTGTTTGATACAGATTCTCTCTACATAGTTCTGGCTGTCTTGGAACAGCCGTTCAAGATGGCCTTGAACTCAGAGAGATTTGTCTGCCTCTGCCTCCAAGTACTGGGATTAAAGGCATGCACCATGTGGCACATCATCATCATTATTTATGCCCTGACAATTATTAAACATGCATGAATTGCCAGTTTTTGGCAGTTCTCCAGTTGTTCCTATCCTGGACAGTCCTAGACACTTGTGTTGTTGTCATACCCAAGGTTCCACAATCTTCTTTTATGCTGTCTAGCCAGTGTTTTGGGGGCCTTCCTGTTTGCCTTATCCCATGCATTCCTTCAAGCAGTGCTGTCTTCAGGTATCTGCCGTTATTCATTCTCATAACATGGCCGAAGCATCCCAAGCGTAGTTCCTGTATCCTGTAGTCTGCTTTCCTCTGTGGATGAGATGTTTCTTAAAGTCACCATTGAGCGGCCCGTCTTGTCCTGTGGCGCCTGGAATCCTCCTGAGACATCTCAGACACATTCAGCCGCTGTTGTCCAGGTTTCAGAATTGTGAAAAAGCCAATTCAAGACAAATGTCTAATATGCTTGGAATTCTGTTGTTGTCGTTACAATGACCATGTGACACACTGTATGCTTAAGTGGAGGTCAAAGGACAATTTTCTGGACCTGGTCTCTCCTTCCACCGTGTGGGTCCTGGGGATAGGATGCAGGGTCATCAGGCTCGGTGCCTTTACCTGCTGAGCCATATAGCAAGATTAGAGACTTTTCATAGATATAAGAGTGAGGTCTGGCTCCCTGGGGTTTTTGCTTGCTTTTACTGTTTCAATGATGTTAGGGATATTGCATCGAAATCTGAATTAAAGGGTGATATTGTCAACATGGGAAAATGTCTTCAGTAGTTTACAGAGGAAATTAAACTCCTCTAAGGTCATTTCTGGGGATATCTCCCAAGACACTAACCCAAATACATTCCCAGGTTGTGGAATGGAGCAAGAACATGGCTAACATGTAGAGATTCAGAAACACCAGTGGGAAGGCAACCAGGTTATGTAGCCAAGCCCATGTGAGAGAAGGTCGTCAGGGGGCAATGTTTATAACACAGGGTTAAAGGAGCAAAACCGAGACAAAACAGAAACATGTGAAAATAACTGCCCTGGAATACAATCCCGTGGATATAACATTAAAGATGGAGCCATATCTTCACAGAAACTGACAGGAGGCATGGTGGTGGTGGAATGTGCTTTAGCATATGTGAGAACCTAGGTTCAATCCCCACTATCAAAAATAAATAAATAAAGTAGGACTTTGCCGATTTTAAAACTTTGGTGGTATTGCCTGGGATTGGATAGATATTGTAATGGGTTATCCTGACCATCAACTCCACTAGACTCAGAAATCCCTAGGAGACTAGCAAAGCACTCTGCTGGGCAAGTCTGTGTGTGTTTCTTCTAGAGATCAACTAATGGGCAAGACTAGCCCTGGGTGTGGTGGCATCATCCTTTATGCTTGGAGTCTCGGGGGATGAAAGGACGGACACCTGCTCTCTCCATCCCTTTCCTCTCTGCTTCTTGGCTACCATGGTGTGATGTGATGTGAACTGCACACTCCCCACCACAATGGGCTGAAAACTTGAAAATCATGACCCAGAAGAAATTCTTTCCCCTTAAACTGCTTCTCTCGCTCGGGTCTCCATCAGGCAATAGAAGAAGAAGAAAAAAAAAGCTTAACGCAGACGTCTAAGTCAATGGAATCAAAGTGAGTGACTCAACAAACCCTTCTAGCCACAGTTATCTGACTTTCAACATTTAAGTGCTAAGACATTTGGGGAAGAAGGAGTTTCTTGAATACATGTTGCTGGTCAAATGGCCACATGCACAAGAATGAAGCTGGACCCTGATCTTATGCAAACATGGAAAAACTGAGTCCAGTCAGGTGTGGTGGCACATGCCTGTGATCCCAACAGTGGGAGACCAAGGCAGCCTGGGCTGTGTACACAGGAGCTCCAGGCCAGACTAGGCTGTGGAAGGTGGGAAGGCAGCAGAAGCTTCAAGGCCAACCTGGTGCACATAGTGAGCTGCAGTCTAGCCAGGGCCGTGTAATGAGACCCTGTTTCAAACAAACACACAAACCACAAATATGAAAAGCAAAGAGCAAGGGAGAAAAGATATCCCATCATATATTTGATAAGGGACTTGAATGTGAAAACACACACACGCACGCACCCACACAAACTTTTACTAATTAATACAATTTAAAGGGACAAAGGTTTTGTACGGATATTTCTCCAGAGAAGATACACTAAGGTAAACACACTCAGAAAAGATCCTCAACAGCATTAGTCATAAAACCACAGTGACATGCCCTTTGACACCCACTACAATGACTGTAATCTTGCAGATAATACTGAGTGATGGTCACATTCACATACTATCACCTTTCCACACGGCTGGTGAGAATGTGACCTGCCTCAGCCATGTTGGCGAGCATCCCAGGGGTTCCTCGGGCGGGGACATTAAAGTAAGCACATGGCTCAGCAATTCCAATCCTAAATAAATACCCAAGAGAAGTGAGAAATGCATGTCTGCATGCAGTCTTGGAAATGAATGCTCACAGTAGCATTATTCGTGATAGTAAAAACGTGGAAGTCCTAGTGTTGCATGCCGTAATGGTGAACCTCTTTTTCTCTACTTGATGAAAGCCAGAATCACCTGGGAGATGGCCCCTTGAGCTTAACTGTGTGGGGTTGCCTCTATTAGGTCAACAGATGAGAAGACCCGCCCACTGTGGGCGGTACCATTCCCTGGGTTGAGACCCTGGTCTTTACAAAAAGAAAAAGGTGAGCCAAGCACAAGCAACCCTTGTTGCCTGCCTTCCTGGCTGGATACATAACGAACAAATGAGATCAGGTCCCTTGAGCATCTGCCGTCATTTCTCCTTCAGGATAGACTGTACCTTGTACTGGAGCTATGGGCCACAATAAACCTGTTCTCTTGTAAGTGGCCTTGGCCAGGGTATCTTACCACAGCCACAGGAAAGAAGCTTAAACAAGGGTATGAGCTCATCAGAGTCTTTCTAAAATGGGAGGGTGTATAACTTCCATTGTTCAGATGAGAAAACCAAAACTCAGAGAGGCTAAGTGGCTTGTTTACAGTCACATAGCCAGTAAGACTGCGGGAGCATTACATCAAGTCTTCTGGATTTTGATTGTTGTATAATTGGGCTTCCAGTTAAGTTGAATAACGGCAAGTTCCATGTGTGGCTCAAGGATACACAGCTACACAGTGTCTGGTCTCACCTCCAATGCTGGTCCTGAGGCTCCTGTGTTCCTGCCATCATCATCTGCTCTTCCTGACAAATCTCTGGATGTTGTGGAGGGGAATGAGGGTGCATTCAATGTGCGCCATAACAACAGAACAGATTGCATGGCCCCTGAGGGTAAACTGAGGCCTCCCGCTCAAATGGTTTTCCTGTATGGTGACAGTAGAGCAAGTGGAGCTTAAGATCTTCCATATTTTCGTTTCTTCCTTTCTCACAATAAGACCTCACTGCTCTGGCGAGTGGGCGAGTGTTAATGTATAGGGAAAGGAACTACTCTGTGCTTTGGAGCATCCACCCTCCTTAGCTCTATGCCTTTAAGTACATCCAAGCTCGGACTAACGAGAGTCGGTCTGAAAACTGGCAGACACATTAGCTGTTTGGATTCTAAATTTAGATTGTAGGGGTGAATACCGTGAGTCAACAAGCTCACAGAGGGGGTGGTGGGGCCACTGGCAGGTGGCATCATTGCTCTCTAAGGCCAATAGGCATAGAGAATCATGTGCTTTGTGCCCTTGGCAATGGACTCAGAGACTAGATCCTGACAGCGCTGTAGGAAATGCCATCAGTTCTCCACAGGTGACAGCCACACAATGGAGCAATAAGGGGAGAGGGAGGCTTTGGGGCCGGCACTTTGCAATGCGGCCTGGAGTGCACCGTGTAGCCTCTCTGTGGCTCAGTTTCCTTATCCACGGATGTGATCAGCCGTACCTATTTTAGAGGAATATGTGAAGATGGAGGAGCTGAATTGCTGTGAGTGATGTGCTTGCTTTGGGACCAGCGCACACTGAATGGGTCCCTTGTCACCACTATAGAAACTGTGGATCGCAAAAGGGGAGATCAATTACTGGAATGGCACCGTAGAAAACGAAAACAAGAGCACCCCGCTAGGGGCGAATGGGTCTAAAACATGGGGGGTCCTCAGTATATACAAGCAGGTAGTGGTCAAATAACAGAAGGAAAAGAAATCAAAGAGAAAAGAGGCGGAGCTGAGGATGGTAGCACAGTGGTAGAGTGCTTCAATCTTTCATGGAAGGAAAGGGGATGGGAAGGGGAGGAGAAGGTGAGAGAAGAGGAGGGAAGATGAGGAAGGGAAGGGAGGAACAGAAACCGGTTCATCCATGTCAGAGACGTAACAGTCTAGTGCGGCACCGTAGACAACACACAGAATAAGCAACTAAAATCTTAGGTAACTGCAGGGACTCAACAGGTAAAAATTGCTCTCAGTGGCCAAGTTAAACACACCACACAGTGAAAGGGAGTTTACAAAGGAATGGACATAATTCTATCTAAAACCCAGCAGATGGTCAATACAAAGCCCGGTGACAGGAGGCCTAGCCATCCAGGGTCAGCTTCCCACACCCTTCACTGTGGCCAAGGTCAAAGGCGGCCACGTTTCTTTATTTCCTGGTCTGTGAAGCAGACACAGCACCAACTCGAACAGACGTGCTATAAAACAAGTTTAAAACAAGTTGGGGAGGGGTGGGACAAACCAAGCAGATGGATGAGGGAGTTGGGGCAGTCATTGGAGGACCTTCTGAGTAGCACAGGAATCAGAGACTGGTGGAGGTAAGGAAGCGAATGCATGCACAGCTGTGCATAGCAGGCACCGTCCTGCTTGCTGCAGAGACCACTGGCCCTTCATTTTTGCTTTGCTGCATGGAGCAGCTTTACTGCTGAATGGAGTTCGCATGCCATACAGCCCATTCACTTAAAGCAGCCAACTCAATGGCCTCAGTGAATTCACAGAATTGTACAATTATGCACACTATTAATGTTCCAACATTTTGTTCCCCAGAGACGAGCCCTGGCCAAGCATGGTGATGCACGCCTGCAACCCCTGAACTTGGAAGGCTAGAACGGGAGAACTGAGAGTTTCAGGCAGGTCTGGGCTACATATCAAACCCTGTCAGAGGAAGGAAGGAAAAAAAGGGAACAGAAAGAGGAGGAGGAAAAAGAAAATCAAAAAATAAAAGAAAACCCAGGCATGATGGTTCACGCCTATAGTCCCAATACTTCTTTGGAGGAGGTGGGAGAATCCTTGGCTACTTGGAGAGTTCTAGATCAGCCCAGACTATACGAGGCCTTGTCTAATAGTAACAAGGGAAGGAAGGGCCCCCAGTCCTCTCGCCCCCCTCAGCCCTAAGACAACCACTAAGGGCCTTTGGCCCTTCACATTCTGCCTGCTCTGGGCATGTCACATCCTCACCATGTGCAGTGGGAGCCTCCTGCCTCCAGTTCTTGCAGGTAAGAGAATGTTTTCAAGGTTCATCTGTCTTTGGCTCCTTCTCAGGGTGCTGCTGTCCATCTGTGCTGACTCTGATGGGTACGCTCTGAAAGAGCATCAAGCCCACCCCTCCCTCGGGTCCTCCTGTCCTTGGTCTGATGGGCAGGCAAGCTATGAGTCTCGTGGAGAGACCTGCCTCTGTGGAAAGTTCTACCTCTTCAGCTGCTTTAACAGCCATGACCGAGGCAAATGATTTAACCTCCGACACAGTTTCCTCCCGTCTCCCCTTGGAAACACTATGTATAAAGGGCCTGGAGCAAAGTAGGCATTTAAGAAACTCAAGCTTTTGTGGGGACCAGGCGCTTTCACAGACATCCACCATGTAGCAGCGAAGAGTCTAAGTGTGCCATCCTGTGGGCTAGGACAAAGCCATACAAGTGTGATTTCTCTCCTCCCTTCCATTAGCTCCAGCTTTCTTTTAAGAAGAGCCACCTCTGGGTGTAACGGACTCAAATGTGGGGACAGAACTGGTCCATATTGCAAAACATGTTTCCTGCCTTCCCAAGTAAGTGATGCACTCTTCAAAATTCTCCTTTAGCATATCTGTTCCTTTCTCTGAACCCTGTCTCTGTGCTAGTGGTGGCACACAGTCTGAAGCTAAAAAAAGTACCCCCAAACTCTCTTATGTAGCCCAGGACTGAACCCACCCACCCTCCTCTCCTTCAACCTCTAAGCTTCCAGTTTCTCTCCGTCGCTCAGCTACCCTACTGGAGTCTCCCCGACTTAGCCATCGTTAGCGTCTGACGCCCTTCAACCCTGAGACCGAAGTCCCACACTCAGCAGCAATGCCTTGTAAGCTCCAGGGCTGTGCCAGTACGACCTGTCCGCTGGGAGGCAAGCACCCGGGGAACCCTCTGCTTCACTGGTACAAACATTTTCTGATTCATCCCTTCCAAGGGCCTGCTAGCTGGTACACTGCAGAGCTGGACCAGAAACTCAGATCCTCTACATTTTTGATCCACATGAAATGCATTACCGAAAAGGCCTCACAAAGGAAGGTCTCAGATCCCCGGCCATTGCTGGGATCCCACAGCTAATCCATAGCATTTGGGCTTTGCTGATGCGTCCACAGCGCATTCTCTGCTAAGAATAAGCCCACATCATCACATTCCCTGGCCTCTGGCCGGACACAGCCTAACACATCTTCCCTGGGAGGGTCTCATTTGTAGCACTGAGAAGCACAGCTGCAGGGAAATTGCCTGGAATCAACACTGTCCTTTGGGAAGGTAGAGGCAGAAGGTTCTGGAGTTCAAGGTCATCCTCAGCTACTTAGGGAATTTGAAGTTATTCTGGGGTAAATGAAACTGAGGTTCAAATACACAAACACACACACACACACACACACACACACAAAACAAAGCCAAAAACACATCAACAATAAAAATAAACACAATGTGCTGCTGACTTTTAAAATATGACTAAAACCTAGATACCAGTTATCTACCATCCTCTCTGGGCCAGCCACCTATCCAACACCTTACAAGCTCTCCCATGTGATCACCACAGGGGCTTTCTGTGACAGCTCTTAATTGTTTCCATGTCACCTGGGGGAAACTGAGTCTCGGGTGGAAGCGTCACTTGCTTGTGACTCCACTGTCAGTAAGAGGCAGAACTCTGGCTCGGGGAGAAATGTGTTTAACAACACACTTTCGCCATTTGTTGAACATTTGGTCTAATGATATAGCAGTCTCCTTTTTTGACCACTCAATATAAGCTGCATATTGTCCTGGGTTAATGACCAGGAAGCCCCTCTATTGTGGAGGGGAGTGTTAGTGTTACCATTGCCATTTCCTTGCTGTACCAATGGAGTCACAGAGGGGTTAAGACAATTGCTCAAGGTCGCCAGCTGGGAAATAGGAGACCTTGTCTATCAGGTTATATTAGTTACTATTCCCACTGCCATCACAAAGCACTTGACAAAGCAACCTAAAGAAAGAAGGGTTCCTTTTGGCTCACAGCTGCAGTCTATCTGACAGGGAAGTCACTGCAGAAGTCTGAGACACAAGGTGGGAAGTAAGGCTGGTGCCTCAGCTGGCACTGTCCCTTTCATTCACTCCAGGACACAGCCCATGTGATAACATCACCCACAGTTAGGATGGGTCTTCCCTCCAGAATACCTCTCAGAAATGCCCAGAGTTTGTTTCCATGGTGATTCTAAACCCCATCAAATTACTCCTCTGCATCAACCCAGTCTTCCCCGGGTTTATAAATCTTAGAAGAGACTTCTACATTCCTAAGTACAAAGAAGAAGGTTTTAACAAGGCAGGGGATGGGTGAAGAATCAAAGGAGGTTGGGAGAATTCATTTGCATAAACAAATTTAGGATATCAAACTTTAGGGCCAAACCATTAAAAAAGGAAACCATCTCTGACTGAACTTTGTTCCCAACAGACAGTGTGGGCCTGCAAGCATTTCAAGAAAAGGCATATCCCAGCCCCACAGATTTTTGCAAATTTTAAAGGAAAAGAATACATGTGTGAAAGGTGACATCATCCTAATGGCCCCATACTCTTGGGAGTCTTAAAAATAAAACCGGTGGAAGGAAGACATGAAGTCATTAGATGTCTCTTAATCAAATTCTTACTTGTTTTGTGGATTAAAGTGAAGAACGAATATAACGCGAGAAGACGAGAGAGAAAAATAAGTAAGATTAAATTGAAATTGACAACTTAGACTTATAGAAATATTTCTTAATAAAGAGCCATAGCATTATCAAAACAATGACCTCATTTAGAATTACAACCCAGGCATGATCATTCTGATTTTACATGTAGGAGGAATGAATCATCAAGATGACGTCACCCACCCCAAGTCCCACAGTGGGTTGATGGCACTGACTATAAATCCACACAACACTATGAATGATAATTCACATGGTGCTCCTGTGTGTTTGCATGTATGTGTGTACTCCTGCGTGTGTGCGCCCATGTGTGCATGTGTACTCTTGTATGTACATGTGTGTAAGCATGTACATGCATGTATGTGCTCCTGTGTGTTCATTAGTGTGTGTGTACACACGTGTGTGCCTGCCTATAGTAAGGATCAGTCCAGGGCCTTTCATAAGTTGCACGAGTGTTTAATATTGAACTATAGCTCCAGCCCAAGAATATTCTTGAAGCCATAGAGAAATCTCCAGACTTGGCACACCATAAAGAGAAATTTCCTTGGCTCCCATGCCTTGCCCCGGGCTGCTGCCCTTTCCCTCTAGGAGGAAGAGCCGGTCTAAAGGGGTCAGAATTGCAGTTTCTGAGAGGAGAGCGCTCACTGGGTGCCACACAGTCCTTTCTATCAGTGAGATCAAACCTCGGCTTCAGGAAAGTGTGCTTCCAGGAAATGGGTTTAACTGTGAGGACAGGAGCCCTGTTTCCATTGTTGCCATGGCTTCCAGGAAGTTCAGAGCTGTATTTCTATTTACTGAGGGAACAGGAGGAGGTAGGTCATTATTGACACTGCATAATGTACATGGGAAGGCTCTGTCTTCTCCTGGATGGCAAGTTATGTAACAGGTTGCATTCCCTCCTCCTGTCCCTAAGAAACTTCCATGCTGAAGAAGAGAGTGTGTACCTTCTCTTACACAGTAGCTACTTCTGGGGACCTGGAGTGGAGCACCTGACCACAGTTCACCACTCTTCATGGAAATTTGACAAGAAAGCAAATTTTAAGTGTCCCGCCCACACACATTCAAATGGCAGCTGTGGATTATACTGATAGGTTAGCTCAGTTAATACGACAAACATCACACATTTTTTCCTTTTTCTGACAGGGAAGGTCTCTCTGCCTAGCCCTTGCTAACTTAGAACTCACTATGTATACAAACCAGGCTAGCCCTGAACTCACAGAGATCTATCTACCTGCTTTTGTCTCCTGAGTGCTGGTTTAAAGGCATGCGCCTCTACACAAGGCCCACAACACGTCTTTACATTAACCAAAGTGCCAGGCTGTACATCTTGAATATACACCAATACATACAATTTTTGTCTATGAGGTATTTATATTCTACAACCTTAAGTTTTTTAAAAGTCAATTGCCACATTTGCCTAAAGTTACTGTGTGTTTCCGGGACTGCTACAAGCCGCTGGAATGTGGAATGAGCTGGTGGGAAACAAGAGGCAAAACGCTTCCTTTTACAGATTGTACCCCCACTCTCTCTTCTAAATATAAAGTGATAAAGTCATTTCAAGCATATTTGTTCATATTTAAAATGCATATATCTTATGAGAAAGTTACCGTGTGTGTGTGTGTGTGTGTGTGTGTGTGTGTGTATGCTTGCATGTGCATGCAATAGATTCTGGTGTTACAGGAACAATTGCTACGATTTTTGTTTTTGTTTGGGTGTGATCCCTCTTGGATTTCCAAATAAAATGTGGACATGCAGCCTCTAAGTGTGGCTAGCACTTAGGAACAAATACCTGTATTAGTGCACCTCAAACTCTCCATTTTTTCTTTCTTTTTCTCTGCATATTAGATATTTATTAAGATCATAACAGTAGCAAAATTATGGTTATGATGTAGCATGAAATAATTTGATGGTTGAAGGTCACCACAATGTGAGGGACTGTATTAAAGGGTCACAGATTAGGAGAGATGAGAACCACTGTTGTAGATAAAATATTTTAGGAACTGTGGAGATGGCTCAGTGGGTAAAATGCTTGCCGTGCAAGCATGGGGACCTGAGTTTGATCTCCCAGAACCCACATTTTAAAATCCAGAGCTGTAATTCAGCACTGGGAGACAGAGATAGACAGATCCTGGAGGCTCCCTGGGGCT
>LOEQ01002123.1:24831-41296 GCA_001685075.1 Bramus lutescens | reverse complement strand
TTTGCTATTTAAAGAC
The DNA here is from genome assembly GCA_001685075.1 of Bramus lutescens. Taxonomy (NCBI): domain Eukaryota; kingdom Metazoa; phylum Chordata; class Mammalia; order Rodentia; family Cricetidae; genus Bramus; species Bramus lutescens. Next base: position 41,280 of record LOEQ01002123.1, on the reverse strand, counting down.
TGTGTAAGAAAGGGAAAGCTCCCTTCAAAAGCTACCTTAAAAGAAGAAAACACTTGTTACAACAATGTGAATATGTAACCAAGCACGAATTGCAGTCCAATGGCTTACACAATGGGGCAACTGTAAGATGCTAGTCTCCATCTTCCCACACACCAGGCTTGTCCGCATTTCTCACACCCGGGAGCAGTAAAGATTCTAGGCGGAAGATACAGCTTCGCTCACCCTATTAAATAGACCTTGACATAGCTGCATAGCTCATGCACAGATTTATTCGCTTTTGATGCAAAGAAATAAACTACAAGAGATGATATTTTCCTTCAGTTCTGGGCAGGCGTGGACGTGCCCTGCATACCCAGACATGTGGAACAGTGGGGTATTGTTCAGCTGTTGTTTGGTTTAGAAATTATCTGCTGGGGAGCCGAAAGGGAGAAGGGAAGGCAACTGAAAAGCTGTGGTGTGTGAAGAGATAAGAGAGGAAGTAATAGAAAAGGAAAAGCTCAAGACTGAAGACGCTTGGGCTGCCAGGGTCATGGGACATGGGCAGCCGCAAGGAATCCTTGACCGCTAAAAGGCACAAGTGTGCATATTGTATGAGCAGAGCAAACGGGCAACCACAAAGTTAAAACACATCATTTTTGTTGTTATGTGTTTGTTTTTGAGAGTGCGCAGTGAGCTATCTTTCTAGGCCCCAAATCCAAACAAAACCCAATAAAATCTATAGCTGACAGTGGATGTGGTAGTGGATGCCAGAAACCAGAAGTTGGGAGGAGGAGGCAAGAGACCATCGGTTCAATGTCACGCTCGGCTACACAGATATAGGAGACCCTGCCTCAAACCAATGTAAACTTAAAAAGAAACGTGAAGTTGAAAAGAAGGACAAGAGTCATGGGACAAGGCATATGTTATCACTGATCTGTAATTTACTTTGAGAGCAGTCCCAAGCAGCACACTGGACAGACAGAGGGGAGAACTGATGGGTTGATGGGGAGATACACCGTGAAGCAAATAAAACAGAAACGTAGTTGTAACAGTTACATGTTGGGTATGTGGATTTGAAAATAATGGTCGTAAGAAGATAGAAGAGAATATTGTTTTTTAAACAAACAAACAAAAACACTCCGGGCAGTGGTGGTGGCACACACCTTTAATCCCAGCATTCTGGACGGAGAGACAGGCAGATGACTTTGAGTTTGAGGCCAGCCTGGTCTACAGAGCAAGTTCTAGGACAGACTCAAAAACTACTCAGAGAAGACAAAAAATAAATAAATAAATAAAAAATAAACAAAAACCAAACCACCTCTCCCAAAGAGTGAAAAGGCACACATTAACTCATATGAGATCAAGCCAACGAGTAGCCTATACCAACGTTTATGCTGAGCACACACACAGGTGAGAGACTAAAGGGCTGAAGGCTGGAAAGAGAAATGACTAACATTTAAAAACAATAAAATCTGGATTAAAGGGGCATACATAATTCTATCCCCACAGCTGGCTTTGGAGGTGCACAGCTGTAATTTCAGCACTCAGGAGGCTAAGGCATGGGGACTGCCTGTTTGAGGGTAGCCTGGGCTCTATAGTAATGTCCTGTCTTTAAAAAAAATGTTCACCAACATAAAAATGAATAAAGAAAATATGATGCAGATAAACAACGTGGAATTGTGTTCTGCTGTAGGGAAGAATGAAGTATGTCATTTGCAGGAAAATGATTACAATGGGAGATAATTCTATTAGGCAAGATTAGCCAACATTTAAGGCAAATGACACATTTTCTCATGTGTGGGTCATAGGTTTTATATAGATACTTAATAAATGCACAGATGGCATGAAAGTGGAAAAGAAATGGCATCGGGGAACAATGGGATGACTGGGAGGGAGGAGTATGCATGGGGAGGGTAGCGGGGATATGGGGAATGTGTCCAAGAAAGACAAACAGCTCATATTTTCCCTTATATGTGGAATTCAGGTTAAACACACATGCACGACTTTAAAGCAGAAGTAACACTATCTGAGAAGAGGAAGGACCAGCAGGAGACGACAAAGGAGGTGGAATATGGTCTAAGTATTGTACAAACATGCCATAATGAAATGTCATTTTATCAGTGAATAAACACGGCTAAAAAGAACACTTTTCTCTATAAACATCATTGAGGCTCACCAATCAAGCTGTGCTAGAAGATCTCCCCATGGGCTTCTCGCATCTTAAGAAAACATTATTTTCTATGTAAGTCATTTTGAATGGGGTTTTCTGTCACTTTCTGGAAAATCCCCCAAAGCCAGTAACTCCAGGAAATACAGAATCTTAGTTTTGCATAAATAACACCCAGTTATTATAAATAAAATCCAGTTAAAACAAAGTCATGTGAGTCTGCACTGGTCCTTATCACTAGGATATAAACAGGCAACTTTTATTAACCATCGATTACAGTGAAGCTCCGACCTAATGGCAAGTGCCCAAAATATTTTCAGGGATGTGCTGATGGGAAGAATTCCCAGGTGAAGTTTACAAAGCAGCCATTAAGCCAGCTCTGTTTAATGTAGCTGCTCAATTATGTTCTGATTAAGTTCTGATCTCTCCTGCTCCAATTAAGATAATCCAAAGGCACAGCTAGATGTCAAGGGACCGCTTCAGAACATTGGGCCAACTGTCAAGTCTTGTATTTTCAAGTTCTTACATGGCCCCTGTTTGAGGAATACAAGCCAGTCCACAGCAGGATGGACGTAAGATGGCAGCCTTTCAGCCCCTCTTTGGAACACTCATGGGCCCTTGTAACCATCACCTACCAGTTCATCTCCTGCCTTCAAACCATTTCCTTTTCCAACTCATCCAGACTCTGACCAGGGAAGGCAACACTAACAACATGAGATAAGAAGGGCCAAGGTGAACACAGATTGTCTAAGGGGGAGGCAAGACTCTTATCATCAGGACCAAAACTCTGCAAACCTGGCTGTGCAGTCTCATCTCCAGGGCTTTCCAGAGTCTGGAGCATGCCCTTCAAGGTCTGTAGACAAGAAGACATGGGTGAAAAGCAGCTTTGGCAGAAGCTCCCATGATACACTAGTGAAGATCCATTTCCATTCGCCTGCCCCAAACGGAGTTCACTCTTTTTTCAACCTGGACCCAGCTCCCCACAATGCTTTGGCTTCTCGTGTGCTAGCATTTGCCTCCTTTCAAGTAAGGCCTCTAATGACAAGAGTAACAGTTCTTACTGCTTGTCACGTACCTTTCTTTAATCCCCAGTGGCCCTGGGAAGACAGGTACTACTAAAGCATCACCCTACCCTCCCCATCGACCAGACCAGAAAACCAAGGCTCTTGGAGTTGATGGAATCTTTCCAGGGCCCCAGGGTTTGCAAGAATAGGAGAGGAGACACAAGGGTGCTTGTCTGACTGCAGAACCTTTTCTTCCATCCAGGCACCAGCACAGCCTCAGATGGCCTCCTCCTCAGACATTGGACTCATTTCTAGCCCTGCATTCCAGGACTGTGCTGCCTAGTTTTATATGGATTCGACACAAGCTAGAGTTACCTGATAATGGGGAAAATGCCTTCATAAGATTGGCCTGTATAGGTAAGTATGTGGGGTATGGTCTCAACTAATGACAGCTATGGAAGGGCCCAGGCTATTATGGGCAGTGCCATCCCTGGGCAGCAGTTTCTGGGATCTATAAGAAAGCAGGTTGAGCAAGCCATGAGGAACAAGCCAGTAAATAGAACCTCCCCATGGCCTTTGCTTCAGTTCCTGCCTCCCAGTTCCTGCCCTGATTTCCCTGGATGATGGACAAGCTGCAAGTTTGTCCTGCCTCTCCAAGTTGCTTTTGGTCACAGTGTTTTAACACAAAATAGAAACCCTAAGACTAGGACCAAGTAACTCTTTTTTTCAAGTTAGCTTTGTTATTTTATCATTACATTTCATGGTAAACGCCAAATACTGAGATGACACTAAACTTAACCACATTTTCTTACTGAATTCTCACACACATATTCTTGTATAAAGCAATTGGGATCATTTGTACTTTAAAGAGGAAGAAACTAAGGCTTAGGAAGATTAAGGTCACAACACTTTCAGGTCAACCTCTCACACAGCAGCTGTGGCTATAGCAACTTGAAAGGTCACAGCAAGGCAGCAAGCACATTTGTAACCCAGGCACTCCGGCACAGAGGCAGGAAGAGTATGTCTAAGGCAGCCTGGGCTGCAAACTCTGTCTAAATAAAATTCAGCGGAGCCCATTGTCATTCTCTTTTTTCCAGTGGCTTCCAGTGTACAGACAAGTTTCCAAGAGCAGACTGAGTCTGAGAAGAGCAGAGGTCCCAAGGGTGAAGCTGTTGTTTTGATAAATGGTCCTGCTAAAAAAAAAAAAAANAAAAAAAAAAACTACCTTCCAAATAATTATGTTTGCATCATAGATTGGTGCTGCTCTCAGCTCTAGCCAGAGAAACTTCCTTCTGCAGTGGGCAACAGTTGAGAGCGTGCTGACTCTAAGTCACTGAGTTTTGTGCTGTGGCTGAGTCGTCTACATCAACCTCCTGCACCCAAGGCTCAGGGAACATTGAAGAAAAGGGGACAGAAAGAATGCAAGAGCCACAGATGAGGAGGAAAGCTGCGAAATGCTGATTTCTGGACATGACACGGCTATTGTACTAACAGCAGCAGTGTCCTGCACAAGATGAAGTCAGTGTAAATCCCAGGACGGATGGAGAATGGCCCTGTGGGCCCACTCCTAGAAGAGGAGCAACCGGCAGTCAAGAGCTGCTGGGAGAGGGAGGGTCTCTCTTTTGGGGATATGGCCACTGGTAGCTCATGCCCCAGTCATGTGCACATGTGCACACATTTAGTATACTCATACTCAGGAGGTTATTAATAACACCAACACATAAAAGGATATAAGATACTGTGAGGTGGAGTAAGGCCCTGGGAGGCATTGAAAGGAGATAGTGTTAGGTGGTATGATCAAAATATATGAAACAGTCAAAGAACAAATAAAAAATATTTTTAAAGAAGGCTGGGGTACGTTCAGGGTTTTTTTTTGTTTTGTTTTGTTTTGTTTGTTCTGTTTGACCACACGCTGTAATTCTAGCAGCCCCTCTTCCCCGAAAGGTGTCTTCACAGTGCATTTCCAGCCACGGAGCTCATCGTTATTCCTAACAGTTACACCTTAAGTCAGTGGTTCTCAGCCTTCCTAATGCTGTGACCCTCTAATATAGTTCTTCATGTTGTGGGGACCCCAACCATAAAACTATTTCACTGCTACTTCATAGCTGTAGTTTTGCTACTGTTATTAATTGTAATAAAAATATCTGATATGTGACCACTGTGAAAGGATCATTTAACCTCCAAAGGGGTCGTGACTCACAGGTTGAGAACCACTACTTTAAGTTTCATTTACATGTATCATTTTTTGAAAGGGGGCTATTGATTGAGAATCCCTTTATCCAAAATGCTTGGGCCCAGAACTGCTCTGAGTTTCAGAATTTGGGGTTTTGTGAATATCTTGGAGTTGAGCCAAGCCTAAACACGAAAAAAATATTTATGTTCCCTACACACCTTATGCATAAAACCTGAAAGTAATTATACTTGATATTTTAAAATACTTTAAATGTCAGTTTCATGGTATATGTCTCAGTCAGGGTTTCTACTGCTGTGATGAACACCATGACCAAAAGCGGCTTGGGGAGGAAAGGGCTGATTTGGCTCACACTTTCATATCATAATTCATCACTGAAGGAAGTCAGGACAGGAACTCAAACATGAACCTGGAGGCAGAAGCTGAAGCAAAGGCCATAGAGAAGTACTGCTTACTGGCTTGTTCCTCATTGCTTGCTCAGTCTGGTTTCTTATGCAGCCCAGTATTACCCACCCAGGGATAACACCACCCACAACAGACTGGGCCCTCCTCCATCAACTACTAATTAAGAAAATTTCCTGGCTAAGAGTCTAAGCAATAGTGGAGAAGTTACCTTAACTGCCTTCCCCCTGTAATCAGATTGATGACTGCCTTAATTGTCATCATAGAGCCTTCAGCCAGTAACTGATGGAAGCAGATGCAGAGATCCACAGCTAAGCACTGGGCTGAGCTCCTGGAGTCCAGTCATAGAGAGAGAAGAGCGATATTATGAGCAAAGGGGCCAAGACCACGATGGGAAAATCCACAGAAACAGCTGACTCAAGCTAGTGGGAACTCACTGACCCCAGACTGACAGCTGGGGAACCAGCATAAGACTGAACTAGGCCCTTTGAATGTGGGTGACAGTTGTGTGGCATGGGCAGTTTGTGGGACCACTAGCTGTGGAACCAGTATTTATCTCTAGTGCATGAACTGGCTCTTTGGAGTCTATTTCCTATGGAGGGATTCTTTGCTCAGCCTAGATACAGGAGGGAGGGCCTTTGTTCTGACTCAAGTGATGTGACAGACTTTGTTGACTCCCATGGGAGGCCTCACCCTCTCTGAGGAGTGTATGGGGGGTGGGGTAGGGAGAAGGTGGGGGAGCAAGAGGACAGGAAGGATGTATGATGGGATTGTATGTAAAGTAAGATTATTTTTAAAAAAAATTTTTAAAGAGAAAAAGAAAGAAAATTGCCTACATGCTTGCCTGCAGCCTGATCTTATGGAGGCATTTTCTCAGTTGAGGGTCCCTCCTCTCAGATGTCTTTAGCTTGTGTCAAATTGACATAAAACTATCCTGCACAGTATACAACTTTCCCCTGTGGCATTGTGTTGCTGTTCAAAGTTTCAGATATTGGGGCTGGGGATAGAGCTTGGCTGATACAGTGCTCATTTGGCGTGTAGGAGGCCTTGGGTTCGATGCCCAGTGTTGTTCAAGCTAGGAGTGGTGGAGGCAGGAGGCAGGAGGAGCAGAAGTCTAAGACCAATCTGTGCTCGAGACTGAGAAGAAAGGAGTTACACACTCTGGAGGTTCACATTAGAGATGCTCTGCCTGGGGCCTAGAGCAACAAGAGTCCTTCCTTGTCTGTCTATGCTATCTAGAAAGCAGGGTGGAGTGGCACGTGCCTGCTTCAAGGAGTTTTTTTTCCTAATTATTATCTTAAGCAGGATGCTATCTACCATTCATTCAGGCAAACCTACAAACAACAAGAGCCATGAGGAAATAATGCTCCTCTTAGAGACTTTCTGTTTTCCAATCAGTTAATGTATGCTAGCTATTTTTGTTTTTTAAATTACTTTTTATTGTCTTATGTGGATGGATGACTTTCTGCACGTATGTCTGTGTGTCACATGTGTACCTGGTACCTGTGAAGTGTGTTGTATCCCCTGGATCTAGAGTTACAGATGGTCACTGAATGAAAGGAGGACAGGACTGTCTCAAGGTATGGTTGAGGAGAGGATTTTGCTGTGGTTATGAGGGAGAGAACAGCTGTCTTCGGATGTCTCCACATCTGAAGAGTCCAGACTCAACCAGCACGAGAGGAGAGGGGGAGGGAGGGAGAGAGAGAGAAAGGAGAAGAGAGAAGAAAGAGCAAGTGGACCAAAAGGAGGAGCCAAGAAAGAGCATGGCCGAAATGTCAGTTATATAGGAATGAGCAGCTGGGGGAAGGAAAGCAAAGCCCCTGGGCTGGAGAGATTTAGGGTAGGAGCTATGGTGAGAAGAGGTGCCACAGGTACTGAGTGGGCCTGGAGGTCTGCATACATTTCAGTAAAGAGCACCACAGTTGGCCATCTGTCCCAGGTTTCTGGCAAACAGGATTTGATAGTTGCGAACCATCATGTGGGTGCTGGGAACAAAACCTATGTCCTCTGGAAGAGCAGCCAAAGCTCTTAATCCCTGAGCCATGTCTCCAGCTCCTGAGTAGGTTCTTTTCAAACATTTTATTTGTGTGTGTGTGTAGGGGGTGTGTGGGTGTGGGTGTGCACGTGTGCACGCGCACTCGCATATTTGTGTGAAATGAACAAATGAACACACAGCCAAGACTGGAAGAACATCCCAGACAAGTCCAGTCCTAATTGCTGCTGATTCATAGAAAAAAATGATGAGCTAAATAAACAGCCATAATTTTAAGTCACTAATGGAAGCTATTTTTGTGGTCAAAAGTTAACTGATGCTGTTTGTGTTTAACAACTGAAACACAACTTGTGGTACAGTGATGATATCCCCCATCTGGCAGTCGGTCAAGACTGCTACCTCAGCCATCTGGCAGAAAGCCATGCCCCTGCAGACAAAGCTCCAAGCCAGAGAAGGAGAGTCATACCACGAAGGCACTACACTTTGTTTGTAAAAGAACCCTGGGGTCATCATTGGGACAGGGCTGTTGGATTTTGTCTTTAAAGCCTTGTTCTCAAAGTTAGACTTTGATTTTAGAAACAAAGACAACTTCCATCCAAGTCTGGGGAATGGAGCGGTCAATGCTCCTTTGTTAAGATGGGAACAAGAAAAGGAACACGACTATAAAGTTATAATAAGGTTTTGCTTGCATGGTTCACAAGCTGGGACTGACAGCAGTTCGAAGAGTCGTTAAGGGAACTGTTTTTTCTTTGAAAAATTAAAACCATTAAAAAATTTTAATTTGGTGTATAGAAAGTATACATATTTATAGGTTATCTCATGGTGCTTTGGTATCTTTCTGTTCATAAGCAGTGTGCAATGTTCAAATTAAGTTAAACATACCTCTCTGTTCATGTGGCTCACTTCTTTGCATTGCATAATGGGTCGTATTTCTTGCACCAATGGCCTTGTTACCTTGATGAATGTTGGCTCTGGAGCCAGAATGCCAGGTTTAGACCTTGGCTCTTCCTCTTAGAAGTCTCGTGAATTAACTGTGCATCTCTCTGGACCTCAGTTTCTTCAGTCACAAAGTAGGGAAGTCAAAGACATCCATTCTTGGAGCTACACTGAAGACAGCACAAGGCTGGGTTGGGGCTCACTGGTGGAGTGTTTGCCTCTTGTGCAGGAGGCTCTGATCTTAATCCCTAGCACCACATAAAACTGAGCACTGTGGTACTTAGCGGTAATCCCAGAACTAAGGAGGTGGAGACAGGAGGATCGGAAGCTCAAGGTCATCCTTGGCTACAGACCCAGTTCTAGGCTAGCCTGGGGTACATAAGACCCAGTCTCAAAACACCACTATCACCAAAACAAGATGGCAATATAAAGCAGTGTCATGGTTAGAATAATATGGTCCCCAGATCTCCTGCGTTTGAATGCTCCATTACCCCATTTGAGGAGGCTTGGAGGGTGTGGCCTTACTTGAGGGGTGTGTCACTGAGGGCTTGAGTTGGATCTTTCCATTTCCTGCTTGTGGTTTGAGAAGTGAGCTCTCTGATCCAGCTCCAGATGCCATGTCTTCTACCCACTGTCCCCACCATTATGGACTCTAATCCTCTGAAACAAGAAGCTCAAAATGAATACTTTCTTCTATAAGTTGCCTTGGCCCGGAGTTTTATCGAAGCAGCAGAAGAGGAACTAACATAATCAGACCCTAGCACACACAGTGACTTTAATATCAAAAACAGCCACTTGTGGGTAAGCCGGCCTCCTGACACTGATTCAGATGGCAGCTAACAGGTCATTACAAGAGTCCCTACTTTGTGTTATTATTCATTGAAGTGCTAAGTCCCCAAATAAGAATTTAGGGTTGGCTGTTGGGACCCATTTAATTGTCAGGACTGGTTTTGGCTTGTAGGGAGTTCCTCATCTTTGTAGATGAGGAAGGACCATTTCCAGGATCATTTCCACCATCATCTGCTTAGGAAGTCACCCAGAGTGAGCTGCTGAGGTGACGCAGCAGCAGCAGAACTGATTGGCATCTTGGCTCAGCCGCGGACTGGCTCTGACCTTGTAAATGCAAATGCGATACTCCTTTTTTTTTTTTTCCAGACGGTAGTTTCCACACTTTCAACTGCTAAGAACACCAGCTACACCACCAGGCCATTCTCCAGAACCAATGGAATCTCGCGCACAAACACATGCTTGAGATTTGCTGAGAGAGAGCTTGAGTGTTCCTGCCCAAAAGCTAATTACATGCTGAGCTCTGAGCGTCCCTGTTCCCACCAAATTCATCTGTTAAGGCGAAGGCAACAGGAGGCGAGGACAGGGAAGGTGATTAGGTCATATGAGTACAGCCTGTGAGGGGAACTGAAACAGGCGTCAAGAAGCTGCTTTTCCTAAAAGGCATGGTCTCCTCACTTGGTCCACAAGGTAACCGAAGACAGGATGGAAGCCTGACATCTCTGCCTTCATTCTGTCTCCTTTACTTTGGATGAAGACACATGGACAGATTGCTGTCCCTAATCTTTCCTCCTGTCACTGAGGATTCCTTTCCTCATGTAGCAATTACCCGCGATGGTGAGGCCACACTGAGGAGCAGAAGCGATGGAGGCCTCAGGGTAAGATGAATCCCTGTGCGGAACCGAAAGGGGGCTAAGATCAACCAGAGTTCACCTTAACCAGGCCTACTTAGTCGCACACGCCCCTTGTCCTCTCATGTCAGTATCCCTGCGCCTCTTTTAGCTGCTTCTCTTCCCAATGTGGCCATATCGAATAAATCTCCAGCTTCTGCTCTTTACAACATGTCTCTTTAGCTGGCACAGGCGGCTGAGCCTAGCTTTGTGGGAAGCGGGCTAGGAAAGCCCTGACTCTTGGTCCTAGAGACTCTAGGTATGAAGAGAGACAGACTGGTGGCACCCTCAGATGGGCTTGCAAAGTCGAGGTAAGATTATAGGAGTTCAAGGCCATCCTCAACAACACACTGATTAGAGGCCAACCTGGGCAGCAAGAGATCATGTCTGGAAAAAAATAAAAGGTGTGTGTCAGGGGAGAAGAGTTGTATTATCAGTGAACCAGGAAGTAGGCCATCCTTGAAGAAGGATCGTGAAAGAGAGGGAAAAGCTGGATATAATGGCATATCCCTTTAATCCTAGCATTTGGGAGTCAGAAGCAGGCAGATCTCTGAGCTCAGAGCTATCGCTGTCTACATCAGGAGTTCCAGAACATCCAGGGCTACATAGTAACACTGTCTTACAAAGAAGGAGGAGGAGGACAATGACGAGGAAGAGGAGGATGAGGACGAGGAGGAGAAGGAAGAAAAAGGCAGTGGCAGTGGGAACATGGGAAGGAAAAGAACTACCGAGGGCCCTGCTGGCTGAGAACAAGATACTTTTGCAAATAATGTTACAAAGCTGTAGCTGCACCGAAATAATAACTGATAACCAACTTGAAGAAGGAAAGATTTATTGTCTCATGCACTGAAGGGTTTCAGTCCATGCACTGTTGCAAAGTACAGCAAACATTGCCACAAAAGGGCTGTTTGCCTCATGACAGTTGGGAGCAGCGAAAAGAGAGTGAGGAAGGTCACACCCAATGACCTAACTTCCTTCCACCCTCCCCTCTCCTACCACTAAAGGTTCCACCACTTCTCAGTAGTACCACAGGGTGGGACTTAAACGCCAAACCTTGACAAGCCCCATCATTTACCCCCATAAAAACAAACAAACAAATAAATAAATAAATAAAACAGTAGATCAAAGCACATGCAGGACCCTTCCAGAATTACCACTCACAGGGCCTGGGAGAAGTGTCAGTCAGTTCCTAAACCACTTGGTACACAAGTTGGGATCCCTAAAACCCCTGCAAGGCTGGGGACAGAAGAGCTGTGTCTGCAGAGCTCTAGTGCCCCTGCCCCCACTGTCTCTGCCCCCACTGTGAGATGAGAGATAGTAACAGGAGACTCCACAGAAGCTACCAGCCAAATATCTGGGCTCATACAGTGACAGACTAGAGACCTTATCTCAAAAAGGTAGAAAGCGAAGACTGAGACCTAACGTTGTCTGCTGACCTCTACATGTGTGCTAATGGCACACATGTGCCTGCACTCACAAACACACAGGTTCCTCATACACATAAACACCTGCAAAGATTTTTAAAAAGAAGAAATTATCTGTTATGTGTAATAGTTACAGGAGATTAACAGAAGACTAGCAACCTGCATAACATGCTCTGTACTTAACTGCAATCTTCAGAACAGGCCCTGACTTTGAAAGAACAATATTCACCCACTTATCCGTTCATCCATCCACCCAGCCACCATAAACATTTTGCTGCTTTGGAGCCACACTGTGAAGCAAAACAGAAAATAAGTAAACCAAGCATAAATAACCATAAGCCAGCATTTTAAGAGCGAACTAGAAGTCAGCAATTATTCTTTAGCCATATCAAGATGAAATGTCAAGGGTTCCACTAAGCCATGAATGACTCCACTGTTTAAGAGCCATTTGGATGCGAGTTTCGTGGCTGGTGACAGAGAGAAAAGCCCCAGTTGTGTGAGCTTTGTTTGGTGGCTGCTCATTGCTCAGCTGAAGCATCTGTGCTCGGTGACAGCACGAGAGGGACAGCTGCGTGGGAAAAGGGCAAACCAGAATAGCAGACGCTCCACTTGGAAGTGACAAATGTGGAGGCAGAAATAAGTGCATTTTTAAACCTTCAAGAATAGTCCAACCGAAGGTCATGCAACCAGGGCATGGAGAAATGGAGAGAATCATATTTAATTAAGAAATCCTAAGTCAGAAAAGTAAAAAAGTGAATATCTAACCTGTCTTGGATATGTGAAGCATTCAAAGACCTGAGCATCTTAGGAGAAGGCAAAGGAGCTAACATTCCTTGGTACCCATGAGATTTACTAAATAAATATTAATAAATATTTGCATACTTCCTCCCAGTAATAGGAGATACTCTGTTATCTCTTTAGTATTTGAGGAAATTAAAGCTCATTGTTAAAGATTTATTTTTACTTATGTGTGTGCAGGTACTCAAAAAGGCCAGAAGAGGGCATCAGATCCCCCAGAGCCAGAGTTACAGGCAGTTGTGAGCTACATGACATGGCTGCTGGGAACTGAACTCAGGTCTTCTGCAAAGAACAGCAAGTGCTCTTAACTGCTGCACCACCTCTCCATCCCCCAAACTCAGATCATTTAAGGCCACACTGAAAATACATGGTCCAATGGGATTCTGGGCTTGCTGATCAGTTCTTGCAGATGAAAACTCCGAGAACCCACATTCTTCCTGATCTGTCACTATGACTTGTACATGTTGCTGCTGTATCCAAGTCCTAGGCAACATCCAATGGCTGATTGCCTGTTTTTGTTTCTATCTTGAGGTAGTTATATATCCCAGGCTGACTTAGAACTCTTAGCAGCGGCATCTCCTTCCCCCTTCCATCCCCCATCCCTTCCCCCTCAGACTCCTAGTGTGGGATGCTGGTACTGACTTCTGATGTTTAGACTGCTTTCATTTACTCAGCCACAGCTCATCTGCTAGATGTCAAAGATGAAATACAAGTTGGCACAAGCCTGCCTCGTTAATCTCTGATACACACCGAAATACCTTGGATTCTTTGGAAGCAGTACATCATTGCCTGGGGCTCGAAATTGTTTTTTGTCCCTTTATTTCAAGATTATTTATGAAACATTAGATATGCAATCTTCAATGTGAAATATTAATTACAGCCCTTTTAGATGATTTCATACCCTCTGAAGGGTGTAAATTAGAAAAATAACAGCAGAGTGAATGGCAGGACACACTGTGAACACAGCTGCCCTAGGTCCCAAAAGGAATCCAGCTTTGGTTCCAGGCTCGCTGTTCCTCCAGTCAGTCTTATGGGAAATCTCAGACACACGGAGGTACGAAGAACCTCTCCATCACCCTTCACCTAACACAGGGTTTACTATCATCTGTGTCTTTCAGGACAGGGCCAGTCCTAAGAGGACAGATACTCTGTGTTCACAGTGCCTTGGCCCCATGGTCACATGCAGACAACCTTGTGTGTGTGCATCTGTCTGTGCATCTGTGTGAGGTATATGCCGTGCTTCGAATGCTCATTCACTGAGCCATGCCGCCAGCCCCACCTGCAGACATTCTGAATGAGTTTGCAAAGCCCCCACTGTGAGCATCTCCTTGTCTCATTGTGCCCTATCCTGTGCCCTATCAACTTAATGAAAGGCCGCAGCACACTGAATCTACTCTGTCCAGCGGCAGCAGAAGGAAGCAGGCAGGACTGGAGAGGTGGCTCAGTGGTAAGATGCTTGCTGTGTGAGCACGAGGACCGGAGTTCAGATCCTCATGAAAGCTGGACATGGTGCTCCATGCGTGTAACCCTCCTCACTGAAAGCTCAGCGACGGGTCAATCCAGCTCAGAAGGTCAGTTCCAAGTTCACCGAGACAAGCTGTCTCAAAAAATAAGGGGGAGGGCCATAAAAGAATAAAAGAGGATACTGGAAGTAGATCTCTGACCTCCACACAAGGATACACACAAATGTGTCCCCACATGTGCAAACACACACATCATACGCGCACACACACAGAAAGGCAGAGTTGCTGGAGGGTGACAGAGAGGTCCTCTGGGTTTTCATTCAGCAACAAGAACAAGTGTCAGGACGAGTCCCAGGAACAACACTGGGCCTAGAGACGCTGTTCTCCCCAACCCCTCCAGCCTCATTCCCTCTCCACCCAGCCGCACCTGGCAGCTTTTAACACCACAGAGAGAGGGCCAGTAGAGCCTAAGAGAGAATACAAGTGGTGAATGGAAGCCACTGGGACTGTGAGCAGGAAGTGAGAATCTGAAGCAGCTTAGCCTTCATAACCTGAGGCCAGCATCATATTTCCCAGCAGTCAACAGTGAGGGGAAAGTGGGCGTTTCTAGCATCTGTGCCGAGCACAGCCTTCAGTTCTGTCTACCAGGAGGGACAAGGGTCCAGACAGGATCACCTAAGGTGTCCTCTGTCACTCGCTAGCTGGGTGATTCCAGGTAAAAATGAATTTCCCTGAGTTTTCAGACCTTCCTTCAAGAGGGGTGGGAGTGGAAAAAGAGGGCCTAGCTTAGGAAGTTCTCAGGGTGGAACAGGCTGATGAATGGTGAGCGTTTGGTCTGTGCTGATGGGCTGCAAACCATCCAGGTGATGACAGCTCCTCTCACTTTCCTGGAAATTCCCCCCCCCCGCCCCCTTTGATTTCATCTGTGTTTGAGGTACGTGTGTACATGCCTGCGTTGTATGGAGGTTGGAGGACAGCTTCAGGTGTCATTCCTCCTCAGGTGCCTTCCACCTTGTCTCTTTGAGACAGGGTCTCTATCTCTCTCTCTCTCTGGGACCTGGGACTTACTATGTGGCTAGTCAGGCTGGCTAGACCATTCCAGGGATCACCCTGTCTCTGCCTCCCCAGCACTGGGGTTACAAGCAAATGCTACCACCCCTGGATTGTATATAGGTGCTGGGGGTGGAAGTCAGGTCCTCATGCTTACACAGCAAGCATTTTATTGGCTGAGCTACTTCCCTAGCCCCTCTGTTTCCAATGGCTTCTTCAATGGCACGCAAAACAGAGAGGAGAGTCTCCCCTACTGTGATACTGGACTTGCTACTGATCATCTCTTTGGCCTTTTTGATTTACAGTCTGATGTGGGATTCCCTTCTGTCTGCTATGAATATGCTTTATGACCATCGGTTAATAAACTGCTTCAGCCTATAGAAGGGCAGAATATAGCCATGCTGGAAGAGATATATAGAGAGAGTAGGCAGAATCGAGGAGATGCCATGTAGCTGCCAAAGGAGATGATCACCAGAACCTTTCCTATAAGCCACAGCCTGGTGGAGACACACAGAATAATAAAAATTGGTTACTTTAAGATATAAGAGCTAACCAGTAAGAAGCCTAAGCTAATAGGCCAAACAGTGTTGTAATTAATATAGTTTCTATGTGATTATTCAGGTCTGGGTGGCCAGGAAACAAAAGAGCAGTCTCCATTTATAAAATGGTGTACCCACTGTATGGCATGGATTCACATAAGACCTAAAAAAGCTTAAGAAAAAAAAAGAGCTTCTAAACTCACAAAAATGGGAGTCAAGTTCGGCTTCTTGGTAGTCACATTTTTTTTTCAGATAGGCTCTGTTTGCTGGAGGCGAACAGAGTCGTGGCTCCTTTAAGGGAAGGTTTCCTGACTCAGCATCAGCAGCAAAAACTACATGGCTTCTTTGAGAGACAGCTTCTTGGTTTGTGCTCTGGCTCTTTCAAGAGGTCAAGCTCTTGGATGGGGTTTGTGGGCAGCATGCTGCAAGTTGCTTGGTGGCAGCATGGGTCAAAAGCTTCTCAGAGTTGAGGTGGTGAGCAGTGCTTTCCACCTGGCAGTCTATGAGCTGGTGGTGAATGCACCTCTGCCATGCTCTAAGGCCAAGAGAAGCTGAGCCAGAATCCAGGGCTGCTGCAACCACACTGCTTACCATTTTAAAATGCTCTTTGTCAGAAAAGGATTTCAGATACACCATAGGATAGACTCAGACATAAAAGACCTCTAAATGAGACACAGTGTGTTTAAAAAATGTATGTAGGCTTTGGAGAGAGAGAAAAAAGAATATAGACAGTTATAAAAAGAAATAAATGGTTTTAAAAAATAAAAGTCTTTAAAGAGATAGTAAAATTTTATAATTTTATATTATAAAAATATAAAAATTTTATA
>LOEQ01002122.1:175861-188381 GCA_001685075.1 Bramus lutescens | reverse complement strand
ACGCCATTGTTAAAAAGGTCCTGAATAAACCGCTGACAAGAAGAGCTCCGGTGTTGCGTCATTCCTTGCTGGACGAGAGATAGACG
This sequence comes from Bramus lutescens, assembly GCA_001685075.1. Lineage (NCBI taxonomy): Eukaryota > Metazoa > Chordata > Mammalia > Rodentia > Cricetidae > Bramus > Bramus lutescens. Next base: position 188,295 of record LOEQ01002122.1, on the reverse strand, counting down.
CGACAGCTTTTCTCAATATAAAAATCTTGCAGTGAAATTAAAGAAAAATAAGACAACAATTACAACAATCAGATATCTCCATAGTTGGTATTTCATTCTTTCTCTTCCATTTTCTCTACATTTTTATTCATGCAGGTAAAATGTTTATTTTCATTACAAAAATTAACTATAATAAACACCAATCAATATCAAATATTATGATCTATTAATGTATTCACACATATGTATGTAATAATGTATTGATTATACATTAATGGTAATATAAATGATTTTGTAATTTTAATTTTCTGATTAGACCATAACTTTACCTTTCTACAGGTAAATTAAAGACTACTTTTATCAGCAATACTAGATTTTGAAAAGGCAGGCTGGCAATGAAGAGACTGAGTATAGTTAACTTTGGTGATGCGAGTGGGAACTCTCAGACACACGCTGCTACTGGGAGGATCAAGAACTCCAGCTACTATGAACATCTGTTTAGCATTATCTAGAAAGCTGACTTAAAGCTTCATTGTGAAAACACACATACCACACTTGATTCCTCCCTATGTGTGATGTCCCAAATTCAAATCAAAGCTACCATGCTAGACAAGGAGACAGCAGCTTTGATCAAGGAACAGGTGGCTGGGGAGTAAGGGCACAAGAAGAGGCCTTTGGAAAGGACGGCCACATTTTCCTTCCTACCTTGGACAGTCAAGAAATAGAATTCAGTATAGTGGTTTAGCATTCCACATGCAGCCACATAACATTCCACGGTATAGTCTGCCCTTATCATGGCTGAGGATTCTTCCCTCTCGATGATGCTGGAGAACTGCGCTTGTAATTCGGATTTTCACTGTGATCTGAGTCAGGTGTGGTTGTGACAGTCCAAGCCATGGGATCGTGAAGGCAAACAGAGGGTCCTGAACGGCTTGACTGTGGCTCTCAGAGCAGAAGTATAATAAGAGATTCTCAACTTTGGATATGTTCAGCCTACAGTGATTTCATCAGGTTATAAGCTGGTCACAGGTTAAGGGATGTCAGCAGTGCTTTACATTATAAAATTACTGGAAACCTGAAAGTCTCAATCACTGTTATCATTTTCATGTGCACCCTCCTAAACTTTTTGTTTGGATTTTCCTCCTACCCAATATAGCACCTACGTATTAAAATAAAACATACCGGAAAATACAAACCACAAGTAGTAAAGAACATTGCAATTCCTTTCCAGAGATAAATGCTGCTAAGTTTTACTGTTTATATGGTGACAATAAAGTTTAGTGTTTCTCTTGTTTTAAACGCAGACCTTTTACATAAGAGAGGTATCATTAAGTTCATTCTTTAGAAAACAATTGTACCCCTCTCCCTTCTTGCTTGGTTCCATAGCTTCCCTTCTGATTCCTTCCCTATCCAAACAACAAAAGTAAAATTAAACCATTTACTTCACTGTCCTCAAAATACTGTTCCCTCAAAATACTCTTAGACATGGGGAACGTGTTTGAGATTTAGAAAAGAGAAGAGGAAAGCTGTTGACTTTGAGAGGCACTCTGTGATCTCTTGGACCAGAACTTCCGTTTGGGGCTTTACATGCCACAGCAGTCTGCTGACTGCCCATAAAGGCCAAGAGCCATCCTGTGGCTATTTAAAGCCATGAGCCTCATCCACCTTCTACTCTGAGCTATTTTGAGGGAAGAGGCAGACTGAAAAACTAGCATTTAGGGGCCCTTTGAAATTATGTCTGCCAGTGCCTCTAAACAGGACCACTTCCTAAGGGGCATTCACAATGTCTGCAATTAAAGTTGTCATAGGTGGCTTGGGTAGTGAGGAGGATGTAGGCTATGATCATCTGCTGGGTAGAGGGGGCCGCTCAAACATCTATAGTACTGGGGAATCCTCCCACAACTAAGGATCGTCCATTCCTCTATGCTAATGGTGCTGACATTGACGTTACAAACATAAGCCAGTGATTGTATATGAAAAAGTATGAAAAAATGGTCAACTTTCTCCATCTTTAGGAGACGACTCCTTGATGGAGGGAGATAGTCACTTAGGTAATTCCGCAATGATTCATAGCACTCTTTACTACTTAATGAAGTCCACTTCAATAAAACTAATGAGTGTCTGTGGCAGAATAGGAGCCTAAGCATTCACTGAGTCAAAATTAATCTAAAATATTAAGCAAGGCAGATTTTTGGGGAAGCAGTAAGTTCATTACATTAGAGTCAGTTGGCTGACACCACTCACACCAGCTCCTTGTGAGGTCAGTTATATGGACCTGGAAGAGCTGCATAGCCAAATGTGTCCCAAACATGGTCCTAGCTGTCAAGGATAGATCCTTGTCCTGACACATGGGATTCACAGGGTCCTTGTGCAAATCATACAGGGCTCTATAATTCTTTATCATTGATAAAATAAAGGGGAAGCAAAGGAATTTAGCATTTCTGCTCATGTTAGTACTTGTAAGACACTCCATAGTTTCAGATAGTCTTCATCATAACTCGGTGAAGCAGATGTTGGTGTCTCTGTTGCATACAAGCTGAGTGAAATGAAGCTGCTTGGCTACTAACATACAGCAAACAATGCAGCCAGAAGAAGAGCCTAACTCTCCTGATATCCTTCACTCTTTTTTCTTTTTTGGTCTTTGGACAGGGTTTCTCTGTCCTGGAACTCACTCTGTACAGGCTGTCTTTGAACTCACAGAGATCTGCCTGCCTCTGCCTCCCAAGTGCTGGGACTAAAGGCATGCGTCACCACTGCCTGGCTACTTTTCAGTTTTCTATAGATTCTGTTTTCCTAACACACACACATACACACACACACACACACACACAGCCTAGATAAAGCAGTAAACATTTCATAAACACTATCATTTTATCCTTGCTTTCATTTTATGTACATGATATTTATGAAAACAATGAATATCTCGTTGGTTCGTGAGAAATGGTTGCATAGAAATTAAGTACAAAAATTTTAAGCAAATGTTCAAGGTTCTTTGACAGTAAGGACCCCCTTTTTCATTCGTGGCTGGATCATGAGAGGCTTAGGACCTGACATCCTAAAGGCAGAAATTGGAATTGGCTTGGGGTGATTGAAACACCATGCAGAAATCCTTCCCACCCTCTGGCAGGCAGGTGTGGGGGTGGGGTGGGTAACTGAAGCTGCTAATTCTGACTTTGAGCTGAGTGCCTCCACCAACTGCCAAGTCCCTTCTCTTTTGGTTCTGAAGATTTTGAAAGGGTCACCACGGTTTTTCAAACATCAGGGTCCTCAGTCCAGGGAGTGAATAAGTGAATAACGCATTTTGAGGAAACATACGTGGGGAGACACACACTGGTTCTGCTTTCAGGCAGTCCCTTGGTTGTGACTTGAGACTTCCTTGGGATCCTTTAGCATGTTTGCCCTGCAGGAAGATCACCTGCAAGCCTCATGATTAACACACACCTCCCGTGGGGCTTGTGTAGTTCTTCCTAAAATGCAAACACTATTTGGGAACAAACAACTCTTAAAACATAAGCACACATGTCCTCTGAACTCAGAACAATAGTTACCTTCTTTCCCCCTTAAATAGAACCAAACATCACTCGTCCTGCTAAACTCAGACCTTCAACTCTTTCTCCAAAGCCCAGATCCCCTGTATTATTGATAACAGGCTTCTAGCCTGTTGTCAGGGGATTTAAGAATAGAACTCTCTATCTTTCAGTCAGCCCTTGCCCCATTATGAGTTGAGTTGGCTAACCTGAGGCCAGTTCTTAATCTCAGGGGGGCTAGAGTGATACTGTAAACAGTATCACGGGAAGATGAAAAAACATGGGGATCTCTTATCTAAGGAGACACCAAACCCTTACGAGTGGGTCTTCCTGCTCAGGACCGGAGATAGGAAGGCAAAGCAGCTTCTATTCCTCCCATGTATCTGCTACTCTGATAATCCTACTGTTAGAAAAAGCAAGTTATGTTCAGATTTCTATTGGTGAAGTTTGAGACTCATGCCAGGTATTACTAATTGTATTCAGGACCTTTCTTAATATTTGTAAAACTTTGTCAGGTGTACATGGAAGTCAGAATGGCATGATCTAAGTTGTTAAAATTATATATCAAGCTTTAAAATGATTGGATAAAATGTATTCTTTTATCCAAATTCATCACCACAAAACCAGTATAAAGCACTGGTTTTAGATAAATGACAGTCTGAAAAATATTAATAAGCCTGCATTTAATTATCATTGTTTTTATCTGCATGCTTTACAAATACAATAGCAATGGTAACAAAGAGAACGCTGAGAGAGACATACATAGATCTCCCTGGGAAGGGGAAATAGACAAGATCTCCTCGTAAAATTGGGAGGATGAAGGGAAAAGGGGAGGAGAACATGAGGGAAAGGAATGGTCCAGATGGGGGAAGGACAGAGAGGGAGAACAAAGAAAGATATCTTGATTGAGGGAGTCATTACAGGGCTAGTGAGAAGCTTGGCACTAGGGAAACTCCCAGGAATCCACAAGGATGACCCCAGCTAAGATCCTAAGCAATAATGGAGAGGGGATGCCTGAACTGTTCTTCCCCTGTAATCAGATTGATGACTACCTTAATTGTCATCATAGAACCTTCTTCCAGAACCTGTTAGAAGCGGATACAGAGATCCACAGCTAAGCACTGGGCCAAGCTCCCAGGGTCCTGTCGAAGAGAGGGAGGAATGATAATATGAGCAAACGGAACAAGGTTATGATGGGGACAGCCACAAAAACAGCTGACCTGAGCTTATGGGAACTCACTGATTCCGGACTAATTGTGAGAGAATCTGCATAGGACCAAATTAGGTCCTCTGAATATGGGTGACAGTTGTGAGGCTGAGACAGTCTGTGGGGTCACTGACAGTGGTACCAGGATTTATCCCTGGTGCTTGAACTGACCTTATGGGAGCAGTGGAGGGAGTTGGAACTGGGATTGATATGTAAGATGAGAAAATATTGTTTCAAAAATAAATAAATAGAAACAAAAAACAAATACAATAGCAAAATGAAAACAAGTAATAAAATGAAGTCTAGCTAACTAATCATTTAATACCCATTCTTCCAATTTTTCTTGGCTTAATTCAGCCAAAGTGGTAACCATTCTGTTATAATTAATACTTCAACAACTAATTTGGTTTTAACCATAGTAACAATCTGGACCGAAACATACTTTTATACAAAGTGTCCACATTTTGATTATATTTTTGTATAATATAGAAAGCATAGTAAAGTCTACGTAATAAGTCAAAGATACTTATATTCTTTCAAAAGTTTCTATCTTTTTTGTTTCAAAATTGTAGGAACACTTCAGATTATTAACAATGAACCTCAGCGTTCAAAATAATTAATTAGATAAACATTTTTACTTAAATCACAATTAGAAAATTCATATACCCCTTACCAAGCCTCTCGCTTTTGGGTATTTAACTAAGATACTTGGAGTCAGGAGGTGTAATGCCATGGGGTTTCAGGAGGGATAAGAGTTGCTTCATTTGCAGAATGATCTTCAGGGACCATGCTGCAAACTGCATTGATTTCAAACTACCAAGAAATTGGAAGCCAAATAGAGCAAGCAGTGACGTATTCTAGGGGAAGGATTTTTTGTTAAGCTGAAAATCTATTGCCTTAGTGATATCTGAGAGAGGGTCTGATCAATTTATGGTTTTTGTCTTCTTTACCTGAGCAGTTCTATGGTGGCTTAACTTTAACCTTCTCTCTAATACCACTAAGCAGACATTCACAGCATAGGCTTGCATGTTAAGAAAAAGTATTTTTGTTTGTTTGTTTGTTTGTTTTGAGACAGTCCTGGATATGCTGGAACTCACTTTATAGACCAGGCTGGTCTCGAACTCACAGAGATCTACCTTCTTCTGCCTCCCGATTCCCAAGTTCTGAAATTAAAGGTGTATGTCACCACATCCTTCTAGGAAGGGTCTTCTTAAAGGATGCAAGCTGAGGATGTCTAAAGCCTGTTTCTTGGGTTTAAACAGAACTGTTAGGCATAGACAGAGCAGGCATTTGGTTTGTGATACCATTTTGTTAGTCTTTTTTGCTTTATTTCCTTGTGTGCATTTCTGTATGTGGGTTTCTGCAACGTAGGGATCCGGAAACAGAGTACACTCTTGGATGAGCACAGTAGTGCTGGGTACATGATTTGAACTAATTCTTTGTCTAAGCAGTCATCCTCTTTTTTGATGATGAAAAAAATATCTTTTTTTTTTTCCTTTTGAGATGGTGTCTCACTGTCCTGGAACTTTGTACGGCACCTTGAATTCAAAGAGATCTGCCTGCCTCTGCCTCCTGAGTGCTGGGATTGAAGGGGTGAACTGTCATGTCTGGCTGGAAAAAAGTCTCTCTTGATTAACCTACAGAGTTCTTAAGATAGTAAGACAATGCAGCATTATTTTATTATACTTTTATATATTTTTATATATAAATTTATTATACCTTTCTAGAATATGTTGATAAATTTGATAGAAGCTTGGTATTGAAGGACCAGTCACCGCAAAACTTGGTTTTATTGTCTGCAAGAATTTCTTTTGTGTGTTTCTATATTACCAATAATTCAAACAGTAATGCAGTGACTAGCTCATTATTACTATCTGTTAACTGTCACCCAGGTAGGAATTGCTATTAATATCAGCATTCACAGCCAAAATCTGAAAATGAACAAAAAAATTAATTTGCTTTTGGTAGATGAGTGCATATTAAATAATGAAAGTCTAAAATCCAGCGTGAAGTACCACAGTTTCCATTTCAAATGTGTCTACCTCAGTTGCATAGTTGTCTATTGAGTCATACAGTCTTTTTTTAGGTCTTGCTATTCTGATAGATGATAGTTTTTTTATTCGGAACTTTTTTTTAATAATAAAGTTTAATTTTTTCTAGTATATATGCAATGTGAAATGGATGGCTTGTTCATAGTTGGGTCAAATCATGTAAATGTCTGACTGCTTTTCTGCACATTGAAACACTGTGGTCAGCGGCCAATTCTGGCCTACAAGGGGATGGACTAGTCATGGGAGTCTTATCATATTATCTCTTTATGGTGCTCTATTTCTTCCCAGTAATACTAAGCAAATTTTTAAGATCTATTTAGTACCAAGATTTGAGCTAAATTTTTACATACAATATCTCATTGAGTGCTCCTACCCCCCAAGTTTTATTAATGTGATCTCTATGTTAAAATAAGGAAACAGAGCACAAAGATGTTCCCAAGATTGAGTAGATGGTGTGTGAAGGGACCAGGAGAAAAAAAATTGGAATAAATATAGACCCACATTATAAATTATCATGCTGTGCTTCTGTCCCACAGATGGTTGAAGATGACCATGAAGGTCTATGGGCAGACTCACTGGGCACTGTCTCCTCAGTTTGGAGGAGGGACGCCAATAATTTGGGATCAGGAGCAGTATATACAGGATTGAATTTAGAAAGACAAAGAGAAAGGGGGAGAGAGAGAGAGAGAGAGAGAGAGAGAGAGAGAGAGACTCTAACCATGGGAGTACCTTGGCTGGGATTTCTTTGGCTTGCTTAGCTCTGCCCTAGTTGCTGGAGAACACAGAGTGTTGATTCCAGGGGACCTCGTTCAGGATGTTGTATAACTCTGATTCAAACAGATCAGTATGTTATTGGGGCCCATCTGTGTACTCAAAGATGTGCAGCCTAGATAGATTTCTGCTAATTGGTTCAACAGAAACATGCAGCTGGAATGGGATGTAGTGGAGCCATCTGCTGTTGTGAGGATAGAATGGCCATGGCCATGCTCCTGGCTGCCTGCTAAACAAACGCTCTACCTTGTGAAGAGACACAGAGTAGTGGCCTGCGAATAGCTAAGCTGCTTAGCATTTGCAGACATTCACAGTAATGTATCAGCTGTCACTACACCACACACACATTAGTGGGGACGGTGACAGCATTGCTGACACACTATTGATTCATGGCACGGGCTGTTTATCTGTGACAAGAAAACATCAGCTGATATTGACAAATCATCTGAAGATACTCACCTTCCTGTGCTCTATCAAGTTGAGTGAAATATACAGTAAGCTACTGTCAGGATTCAAGATAGATCCATGGGGAAAGAATGTCCATAAGATATTAGTCATTCTCCATAAACACGCTGTATCTGTACTGATAAAGGAGCAATGTTTCACTCTAAGGACAAATATTGAAAACCAGCTGTGCTAATATCAGGAGAAAAGACAATGAGGGAATTTACAGTGTAGCTTGATTACATCCTCTTATCTTGCTCGATGCTGGGCATGTAGCACTAGTTTGGAGATTTTTAGCTTATTAAGGAGGTGGATATATGCTTTTAGCATTAAAAAGCCACAATAAGGTAGAAGGTTTCCATTTAACCAGTGTTTTACAGGCATAGTATAGGACTCCCTCTCTGGTTGTTTTGTTTTGGGACAGGGTCTCCTGTAGCTTAGGCTGGTTTTAAACTTGCTATATGTGGCTGAGGGTGATTTTGAACTTCAGGCTCTTCCTACCTTCACCTCTTGATTGCTGGCGTTGTGTACTTATGACACAATGTCTGGGCTTATATGTTGCTGTGGAGTGAAACCAGGGCTTGTACATGCTGTGAGGGAACACTATCAAGTGAGCTACATATCCACTTCCTTACCATCCACCAGAATTAACTATTGGGATAACACTATAAAATGTATTTTATAGATGGGAAAATGAGAACTTTCACTAGCTAAACAAACTAATTTGGGTTTACTTCCCTTGTAAGGGTTAGAATTGGGATTCAAACACAGGAATCTTTTGTCCAGAAATACCTCCCATCATATGTGCATATCATGCGTGACCCAGATGAATTTTCTCTCAGCTTCATGTGGTTCTAGTTGAGTGGTTAGCAGCTGTAGAAACCACAGATGATCTGGTTACTGTGAAAACCCTTGCCCTGTATGCCACAGGGCTATTATGCTCTCTGACTGGCAGATTCCCAGAGACTAAATGATCACTATTTCCTGCAAGGGAGTGCTTAGGGCTCAGGAGAATTAGGATTAATTGGATTCATAGCCTTAAACTAGAAAAAAAAAAAGCAAAAGGAAGCTTTGTCACTAAGGAGAAGAATTGAAAGTGGTAAGTTCTATTAAAAAGCTTTCTCATGAGTTAGTAATGCAAGTCAAGAAACGGATATGTGATTTAGTTCCCTGTTAAGGATTGATTGAATTCACACATTTGCCAATTTACTAAAAATAGCTCGAAGTGTCATTCCATGACTGTCCACAGAGTCCAATTTCAATCTGCCCCATCTCTTTGTTTATAGCCACTATCTTCTTGGATACTGTAGGGAACACTTGTTTTCTTCAATAGGTCTAACAGAAGTAGAAAGATAATTTTGCTGAATTATAGGAATTCTTTTCTCTCACTTGTCTCAATGTCTCAGTGTCTCAGTGGGCTCAGTTGCCTGCTGTTATTTTCTGTAGAATATTTTCTTGTCTTTCCTGCCGATCGATTCCTTTCCTTCCCAGTGTTAGGTCTATGAACAGTTTAGATGCTGTCTGTCACTGCAGTGGGATCATTTTATGGACAAGAATGTATCACCTTACAATAAGGTCTTCCTGTAATTTCAGTGATAGAATTACAGCAAATAAGGTACAAGATGAAGGGCCTGCCAATTCCAGGTTACAGGGGAATCTGCTTTAATAAGATATTGAATTGAGGATGAGCGTGCTAGAAAATGAAGCCCTGAAGTGACCTAAAAGTTATTCCTCAATCTGATGCAGGAAGAAACTTATTTCCCATGGCATTGACTTATACCTGATTATTGCTGTGGTGGTCAACAAGTGATGTGTTGTCATTTTGCAATCAAATGTTGACTTCCAGAAATAATGAAGTAGTTATGCATAGTTGACATTAAGTCCATGTTTTCCCACGGTATCTCAGTCCATAGACTTATCATATATTTGATATAATGCTTGGTAGTTCTTGGAATGTGACTTTTTCTTATCACAGAACATGTGTGAAGTGAACTCAAGATGGGACTGTTGATATTCACAGATAGATGGATGGATGGTGAATGGACAGATGGGTGGATGCATAGAAGAACTGCAAGAATTATTAATGTATCCTTGAATAAGATGCTAAATCGGTGCACATTACTATGCCAGAATGATGCTGCATATATAGATAAAACCTATCTAGCTTCAATATTTCAGGAATTCAATGTCACTGGGAACTAAGAAAAATGCAAATTATATCAATGAATAATGTATTAGTTTCATAAACAAACTCTTTCTTCTGTAAGTTGGTTTTAGTCCCAGTAGCTATCACAGCAGCAACAGAGTAGCTAATGCAAAAGCCATTCACTTTTTAATGGCCAAACATTGATCATGAATTTGAGGATACAGGCATAGGACAGGTGCTTGCTCTCCAGAATCTCATAGTCCTCTGACCTGAGTGTAGCAAATTCCATGTCAAAGACTTTTGCATCGTTAGCTCTATATGCATATATAATGTTTCTACAATGTCTATTCTGCTTTCATTTCGTCACTGATCTATCTCTTCTTCCACAGTTTTGTAGATGCAGACTCTTCTAGGTTATTTTAACAAATACCCAGGTCAGATATTTCAATGTGAAGAAGCACTGCTACAACATTGCAGTGGAATAGTTTTCTTTTTCTCTACATTTTCTTTTATAATAGTTTCCTCCTAAATCTTCACGAGAATTTTGTTATCTGACTGAGAGAATATTTCCATAATTATTAGCATGTATTCTAGTATAATAGTCTGCATGATTTTTACGGGTGCAGCTCATGTAAACAGAATGGTTAACTGAAGTCGAATGCATTGGAGGATTAAGAGGGAGAGAGAGAGAGGTCTGAAAAGCGGAGAGTGCACGATGTTGTTTGCACAGACAATCTTCCAATGTGTTTATTATTGCAGAGCTCATGGTTTGACTAGCCTCATTTAGGAGGCTCTCAAGCTAAAGACTGTCTCTACAGCACTGTGTGTGGAGGTTATAAGTAGAGCGTATGATATGAACCAAGCAGATGATAGCTTGAAAATTTTGCTTTTCAAATAATGTAACTAGACCGATGGTCTAGTCTTTGATGATCAAAGCCAGGAAGCCTATGTCTAGAAACTTCCAGAGAATAGAAAGAATCTTTAGCCTCAAGCCTAAGACAGTAGACCTGAGTCAAATCTTTTTTCCTTGAACTTTTGTTCTCTCGCAGCTATTCAACTTCTCTGAGCTTTTTTTTTTTTAAGTCTTTTTACCTGTAATGCAAAGAAAATTACCACAGTAATATCTGCCTTTCGGAAGATTACATCCTAGTTAGGAGGGTGATATGGAAATGTTACAGCTAGGTTTTGAGTCAAACTTGGTTTTACCTTCTTTAGATTAGTGTTTTAATAGAACTATGTAGAAATTTGCATTCAAGCATTTCACTTAGTGCCTAGCAAATGACCAAAACCTACATTAGCTGTAAATGCTATCATGATTTTGAACACAAAGTTCTAATTATGAACATACCAAAACCAGTCTCTCTTAAAACCCAGAACACCAAAATATGCATTAATTTCTCTAGTCCAGGTCTCTAAGATAGATTTTTATGTTGTGGATCCAACAATCTATCTTTATTAATTGTCCATTTGGATTATTTTGACTCTGCCTACTTGCTCAAAGTAAGAGTCCAATAATTCTCAAATCTTTCCTGATAGAAATACTTACTGAAATCTACATAATCCCTTATCTCCAATGTTTTCATTTACACAGTGTTTTACTCCAGGATACCTATGGGTATCTGAAGAGGCAATGCAATTTGCTATGACCTTTTTCAAAATAATGTTTATGACTTTGAATCTTTCAAAGATAAAGAAGATTACCAAAACTTTGTGTGAGAAGAGCAATTATATATCAGTTCATGTGTTCAAAATTCAGAGGTGATAACCTATGAGTCAAGTTCTACCAAGAAGAAAGGAGAAATGTAAGAAGTCTGCCTTCTGAATAAAATCAGCTTGGACAATCACAAGCTTATGAATGGGCAGGAATGTAGCCCTTCTGTGAAAGATTCCCTATCAGCATCCATCAAACTCTGCAGCACTCTTAGACACCTATAATGCTTAAGGAATTGCTCTGTGCACTAGCGTGAGTTAGACACTATCTATGTAGACATATGATCTTTATGAATGCATGAGAGTCAAATAAGCTTGAATTATAAAAATAGAAACTTATATAATAATGTTTCTGTGGGCACAGCATTTTCAGTTACATCATTTAGGAGCATTGGACATTTGACTTAGCAATGACAGACACCTCATCTGTGTGCATTTGTGTTTTGGGTCATTATTTACCAATATTTTGTTCTTATCTGTGGGTCTGTTGAAAATACCAGCAAACAAATTACCTGTGGGAGAAAGTGCTACAAAACCTTATACTTTTTCCTATCTGTCTGTCTATCTATCTATCTATCTATCTATCTATCTATCTATCT
>LOEQ01002122.1:128328-142064 GCA_001685075.1 Bramus lutescens | reverse complement strand
GGAGGAGGAGGAGGAGGAGGAGGAGGAGGAGAACAAGAAGAATTGGCCCTGCAGCTGATAGCCTGTCAACTTGCATCAGAATCCTGTGTTCATGTACTCATTTTGCCTTCCAGACATCCAGATTCGAGACCCACTTCTTTGCTGATGCTGGTCCCTGGCATTACTGGAACAACAATTCTTTCAAAATTGCATAGACTTGGTTCATTCCAATTCTATGGGAAAGGCTTTTCAGTGTGATAATTAATATTCCTTGTCTTTAAATTAAATTTTTAGCAATAAATTTTTAGGAGGTAATTTTGACATTATTTATATATTTTATCAATTTTGATCCCATTTTAAAATATATTTTTATTTCCTTTGCTTGTAAATATATAATCATTTTAAAGAAATAGATCTTCTCTGGTGATTTTAGATGTCTATATTATTGAGTTACAGTGAATATACTATGTATGCATACACTAAAACGACCAACAGCACATGTATAATTGAATTTTGGTAATCTAGTGCAGTAATGCAATTATCACAGCACAAACATGGAATAATTGCATCACCCCCTAAAATGCCTCTGTGTACCTTGGAAGTCAATCTATTACCTTTCCTACACCCCAGGACATCCCATAACAACTGATATTTTTGTCACTGGAGTAGCCTTTTCTGTCTCCTATAAACAGAATCATATAGGTTATGACAGTGCATTTATTTAACTCAGCCCAATGCACTTCACATCCCAGCATCTAGCATCTTCTTGTTTCATGATAGTGTTCTGTAGCATCCCAGAGTGATCTGTTTATTCTTGCACCATTCCATGCCCATTGGGAGAGTTCACGATTATGTGCCCTTTACAGTAAAGTGTCCCTGAAAATTTGCATCGGGCTTTGTTCAGTCGTATATTGTCTTTTATTTTAGGCAAATGTCTTATAATAGGATTGCTGGATCATAGTGATCATAACATATATGTGAATATATGAATATATACGTATTACACAGATTGGGTTTTTTGAGACAGGTTTTCTCTGTGTAGTCCTGGCTATCCTGCAACTAGTTCTGTAGACCAGGCTGACCTCAACTCAGAGATCTGCCTGCCTCTGGCCCCTGAGTGCTGGGATTAAAGGTGTACGCCACCATCACCCAGCCATATTTCATTTTTATGCAGTACTGCCAAGATATTTTTCAAAGACACTGTATTTTTTTTGTTTCACCATAAGAATTCAAGTCCCTACTCCACATACCTTTACCCTCAGAGTACCATTAACCTGATGGTGTATGGGAGTCCCCACTACCATCTCAACTATTGAATTTCTGTCTCCTCTCTTTTCCTGTCTGGGTCAGCTTTCTTGTTCTTATTTAATGAGACCAATGCCTTATCAATTTCATTAATCTTTGCTGCCTTAAGGTTTTCAATCAATGATTTTCCTGAGTTAAAATATTTTTTTTGTTGTTTTTATCCAATCATTCCTTGGGCTAAATAAATGATAGCCTGCCTATTTTCTTTTCAGCTTCTCAAAATGAAAACCAAGATCCTTGATTTGATTGGTACTTTTTAAAAGATAAAGCATTTGGTGATATTCATTGCCTTGCTTAACACTGTCAACTACATTGTGCAAGTTTTAGGATGTTGTCATCTCATTTTTATCGAGGTCAACACATGTTATTATTGATTATAATTGCTTCATTGTTTTGTGAGTAATTTAGAAGTATATCTTAATGATTCCTAATATCTTTTTGGTCTCCTTAAACAAAATGGGTAATATTTGATTGGATAGGTTTGAGAAGCCTTTCCCAGTAAAGTTTATGATACCAAGCTTATTTAATTAAATGTTAAGCCATAGTACTGATCACATTTATTGGTATAAGGTTTAAGAGTCTGCCTGTTGAAAGTATTACACAGACATGTCTTAAGTTCAAGCTACAAGTTCAAGAGTATCCTGTCCTGCTTGAAAACTCTGATTACTTGTTCCCATGAATTTTTGGGTCTGTTAAATATATTAATTTTCTTAGATTTGAAAGTCGTTTTACATGGCTTGATCTAAATCTGCATATATTAGTACTAGGAAAGCTGTAGACTAGGTTTGTGTCATGAGCCAGCACAGCTCCATGATATTTGGGTAAATATTGAGTCTCCAGGCAATGATGAGCTCTCTACTCAAAGACAAGTATCCTTGGAACCAGGGTCCTCCTTATTCTATACTTCCACTTCTACCTCCTCTTCAACAAAAGACACTAATGAGGTATTTGTTACAGCTTTACAAAATATAAGTACTGCAGAAAACACAATTTCATGAAAATAAGCTTACACTGCAAAAACCCTGTATACTGGCTGTAAATTACATCAACATAAGCAAAACCCCGTGAATAAGGAACTGTTTTTTAATTATGATTTGATCAGGTTTTCTTTTGGGTTTTCATGTGTAAATATAACTTTGCTTCAAAATTTAAAAAAATAAATGCTATCACTTCGATTAAAATGGAAGCTGCAATAGGGTGAAACTGTTAGGCTACATGAAATCATGTTAAAGCAATTCTATAAATCCTAACTCTGAAGTGTTGACTGTTTTATCTCTCTGAGAGCAGTAACATGACCAGTATCCCCTCTATCATTTCTGCTTTTTATAACCTGTATCTTCTATCTTTGTCCTTTTTCTTCATAAATCCAGCTATTTGTCAGCTTTATCAATCTCTTTAATATCCACCTTCTTGTTGATTTTCTGTTATCTCCTAATTTTCTGATAAATCCCCCTTTGAACTTATTTCTTTCTTTATGCTTGCTGTGTGTTTCATCTGCCTTTTTTCTACATTCTTAAACTTATTATTTAGGATCTTCTTTCTCACTGGAGGCTTCTGCTGTGGCGTATTTTCTCTCTGTGTTGCATTGTCTGGATTGCATCCTTTAAGCGCTGGTATGTTATGCTTCTATTGACATTCATCGCAAATTATTCTCTAATTTCCCCTCTGGTTTCTTTGTTGATTCACTGGTTATTTAGAAGTGAGTGGTTTCATTACTTTATAGTTGTGAGGGCTCCAAATTTTCTTCTGTTACTGGTGTTTAATTTCATTCTACTGTGGTCAGGGACACACACTATCTAATTTCAAAATTATTGAGACCTCTCTACTCATTCTACGGTCTTCAATGTTATCTGTTCTGCCACATGCTCCACCTATACCTATGCCCGAGAAGATTCATTTTGCTCTTGCTTAATGGAGTGCTCCTCAGTGGACTAGTTAATAACATTCAGCTCCTCTTTGATTCTGAATTAGTAGTTCTCTTCACTGAAAGTTGAGTATCTGCGTATATAGGTGTTATTTTTGAGTTGTCTACTTCTTAGAAAACCTTCTTTCAAAGGGCACCTTTACCTATGACAAGTTCAGCAACTAATGATAGCAACACCGTGTCACTTACAAGGCATTTACCCACGGTTTGTCATTGAAGTTCCTTAGACAGCAAACTTAAATGATGAACGTCCTTTATATGGTCAAGAATAGTCAAAGAAAATGATATAAGAAATAAAGCAACCTGATTTAAAGGTAGTAAAGTCAGTGCTTGAATTCAAGTATGCTGGTTAAAATCTTTTTGTGTTTTCCATGACAGCAGGATGTGTCCCCTGTCCCACTGTATTCCCTAGGTATCAAATTAGAGCTGCTTGTCACCAGCAGAGTTCTGTTCTTCCTCTTTCCCTTTTACTACCAAGCCCTGTTCATTCTCAGCCTACCAATTTTGGCAGAGCCTCTGCCTGGCTTCCACCCAACTGTCTATGTCAATAGCTCACCCCCTGGGCTCACATATTCTGGTATTAAATTCTTCCCAGACTTCAGGACGAGAGCCAGCAGGCTCCGATGATGACAGAGGACTTCTCCACCTGTCTATTCAGACACTGCCAGTTGGGCAGAGTCCCTCTCTGCAGCCGGCCTAAAATCATCTTTCCAAAACGACTGTCCCACCCTCCCTGGCTCCAGCCCTTCTCCTGGCACATATAAGAGAGACATTGCAAGACAGAATTATAAAACAAGTTATTTTTCAAAATCCTTATATAGCGAATAATTGGTGAAATCTGAGTGTACCTACAGGAGAGGAAGCAACTGGATGAAAAGTGAGGAGACAGTGATTTATTTTTGATTTACATTCAGCCAACAAAAGAAAAGAAATTCAGCTGTGATTTTGTTTGTTGTGTGAAATGGGAAGATGTGTCTTTCAAACAGGTGTACTTTACAATGGTTCCATGGATCTGTGTGGCTGATCCAGGAAAGAGAGAGACTCTCTCTCTCTCTCTCTCTCTCTCTCTCTCTCTCTCTATTTGTGTGTAGATGACCTGCAATTAGAGTTGTTTTAGATTAAGTCTGAAGTTTGACTTGGAAATCTTGGGATTATTGTCTATGAGTGTGGTAAGAGAAGGATATCCTTTAGATTAGGGTATGTAATGGAGCCTGGAGTGCCAAAATAAGTTAAGAGAAGATTGAAAATTTTATAAACATTTCACCAGAGAAATACCCTTTACTTGTTATAGAAATCTTTATGAATAACCTGTTTGACAGGTAAATTAGATTTTGGCATTGTATTACTATATATATATATATATATCAGAATAAAATGAAATATAAGCCCAGTGTATTGATTAATGTCCTAGACTCAAGTCATGGTTTTGGTAAAGTCACTGTGAAAGACAGATGCATGTGTTTGTGGGTGTTGGTGTCTGTATCTGTTGGAAAGACCTTTTGGAAGAGATTTTTGTAATGCACAAAAGACACTGAGGATACAAATATTTAGTGCTTTGATCTTTTCAGAAATGGCTCATTACTCTTCTAACTTTGCAAATGATACAAGGGAAAAGTGATTATTTCTTATACTTCTTATTGGTTAGGCCATGGCAAAGGGCTTCTAATTGAAAGTATGAGGAAAATACTGTTTTATTTGTTTCTGGGGAAGAATAAACCCATGTTGCCTTTGGGCTATGGATTTTTATGGTGTCATTTTGGCATCTGGGCTTGGATAATCAAAGAGTCTTTGTCCTTTTACCCAGAAAAGGCAAATGCAAGAAATATTAGTGATAAACTGGAGACCATTGAAATTATCTTTATCAGGGGAATACATAAAAACAGTAGACATGTATGATGAGATCACAGGTTGCTCAGAGGAATGGGTGGGTATAAGCAAGAAAATGTTGTAGAATGTTATTGTAAAGGCTGTACTTTAGTTTGTGATGCATTTGTTTAAGTCTGTGAAGTTGTGTTACTGTGGGAAAGCAATCAGCTCATCATGCCAGGAAGGGAAGAATTAAGACTCTGTAGGAGCTCTCTCCAGGCAAGAAGTCTCAGGCTCGAAACATCTGGGAGAAAGAAGCTGGAGTTGCTGGTTGTTGTGCACACTGGTCAATCTTTAAGAACACTCATTTTGGAATCAGAGGAAGGCTTTGCCTTTCTGAACCTGAAGGGGAAACGACCCTGCCAATTTCCCATGGATCTGAGGTCTTGACATGACTGTGCTGTGTCCACATTACACATTCACTCAGGACTTGATCTACTCTTTACACATTTGCTCAGGACTTCCTCTGCTCCCACAGGAAGGAATGAGTTTTGTATGCAGGAACTTATGTCTCTGTGGGGAAAGGATTGTCTTTTCTTTAACAGAGTCTTCTTAATGAAAGTATTTGATTTCAATCAAACATGTCTGATGATCATCAAATCTATGTGTGCAGAACTGGGGACATTTCTTCAACAATGTGTACATGTAATATACATCTTTCACATTAATTCCCTGATGAGGATACATCAAAGTCTATGATGGAATCATAGGGTACCACCCAAAGGCTCTAGAAGTCCAAGACTAACAGAAGAGACAGATGGTAAAGCAATATCGTTAAATAATGAGATACATTCTATTACAAGATTTGTATAGATTTATAGATGTACTTTGATTTTGTCAATGACTAAGTGGTAGTAGACGTCACTTCCACCATGAACAAGTTGAAAATTAAATAGCAGGGTTCACTTGCTGTTTGTGCCACTATCAGCAAAGGACTGAGGTTTTAAAAATACTGATATAGATGAAGGGGATGCTCCAAATAACTGCCTTTCTACAGGGATTCAACATTTCAGAATACCATTCTGAGGCAACACAAGCTCTGTATAATGGCCCCACAAAGCTGAAAGGAGAAGATGCATTTGATAGAGTAGAGAGGCTGAGTAGCTGGCATTTGTAGAGACAGTTAGAGAGGAGAGAACTTCAGGGCATCAAGAGCCCCAGACTCTATGTTGTGTGCCTCTTGAGCTGTTCGCAGCTAAGAAGCAGTACACGTTTAGGATTTCAGGTGAAACTCAAAGAGGCCAAGTGAGCTCCAAACTTCCCAGAGTAATTCCCAGGTGTCAGAGGCGTTTACAACTCAACGAGACTGGATAGGGACTTGTTCAGCACACTTGCCACACAGCAAAAGAAGAGTACCCAGTAAGGCTAATTGAATCCTAGTAAAAGTACATCTGAAACTTTGAGAAACAAAGAAATACAGCACCTGCAACAGAAAAGGGAAGGCTGTGTAGTAAGTTAAAGACTGAAATCAGGAAGATGAGACAGTGGACTTTCAAAGAAACTGGAATAAAGCAAAGTACAATACTAGTGCATCAAATCTCTAAGATCTTAGAAAAGTATAGTAAACCAAAGGAAAGGAATAATAAAAGGTAAAAAGCAGTAAACAGAAAATAGAAATACAGGAAATCAATGGAATTAAAGGTCAGATTTTTTGGGGGTGGGCAGGGTGTTGAGACAAGGTTTCTCTGTAGCTTTGGAGCCTGTCTTAGAACTAGTTCTTGTAGATCAGGCTGGCCTCGAAATCACAGAGATCCGCTTGCCTCTGCCTCCTGAGTGCTGGGATTAAAGGTTTGCACTACCACCGCCTAGCTAAGGATAATTTTTTTGTAAAGATTGATGAAATCAATAATCTGAAAGTGATTATAGTTCAAGTCTGTAAAAGAAAGAACACACACTGTGATGTCGGGTTAACAGAGGGGGCGGTGCTAGCTCTGCATTATCTACTGAGGGAACCTGCTTACTTCATGGGAACTCTCAGGAGCTTCGAGTCATAGCAGGACAGAGGTAGCTAGCTAATGGCACCAACGTTTATCACATGCCGTCCACAGAATATCTTCTTGTGCAGCCAGCGTTGCAGTCGAGGATTCCTGTAAGAAGACAAGTGACCTCGGGCTATCCACTCCAGTGCAACCCCAGGGAGAGCACTCAGTCTCTACCACTGTACTGCACACGTCTCTGCTACTGCACCAGATGGGTTTCCTGTTTACTAATCCTTCCGGAACTTTCTCAGGGCAGCATAGAAGACCTACGGTTTTCCATCTTGAGGATGAGAAGCTCTGTGGTAGGTAAGGAACAACTAATCCAGCTATATGTCCCAAAACTTTAGTCTTCCAGACAGTAGTGGCTGGCTCTTATGGGACCTTTTCTGTCACAGTAGCTAATCAATCCTGCTGACAGTCTTTATGATAGTTAATTTCAATAATCTTCATAGATCTCTGCCAGGTTCTGTTTTCTTTGGTTAGTGCAACTAGGCTGGGATGTTATCATTAATCACTAGTGAACACAAATGGAAACCAGATTAGGTGTTGACTGTGTACCCAATAGACCTGCCAAACAACAGCAACACCAAGGATTGTCCGAGGATTAGGAGCGTGAGAGTTGATACATGGCTCATGGGGAATGCCGAGTTGTACAGCCAGCTTGAAAGGCTGTTTTACAGAGTCTTAATAATATAAATCAATTTATGATAAGATTTAGCAATTCCATTCATACGCATATTTACCCAAGACAAATTGAGACTTATTTTTACACCAATATTTAGACATGATGTTCAAAGCTGCTCAATGTCTTACCAAAACTGAAAACTCATGTTCATCAAGGGAATAGCAAACATATTTTTATATATTTGGTCAGTGAAATACAGTCAGCAATAAAAGGAAGAAGGTATTGATCAGCTGCACAGATGGAGCACAAAGTGTACTGTGTCAAAGAAGGAAAATAAAATGCATTTGCTATATGATTTTGCTTGCATTAAATTTAGCAAAGATAATATACTGTCACAAAAAAGAAATAACAGCATTGGACTCCAATGGTGCAGGACTCATTAGAAAGTCCATTTTGGAGACAATGGGAACTGGTTGATATGCTGCCTAATATACTAGTTACAGTAAAACAAAACCCATTAATCTGTAACATCAAAAGAATATATATATGTTTTGTTTTGTTTTTTGAGACAGGGTGTCTCTGTGAAAGAGTCCTCTTGTCTGTCCTGGAACTCATTTTGTAGACCAGTCTGGCCTTGAACTCACAGAGTTCCTCCAGCCTCTGCCTCCCGAGTGGTAGGATTAATGACATTCACCACCACCGCCAAGCAAAAGAAAATATTTTTAAGATATAAATTACACCTTATATTTCTAATTAATACAAGTAAAGCCAAAATTTGTATTCATAATTAGAAAATGTAAAATTAATTGCTTAAACTTAAAGTAATGTTGAAATGGGTCGTAGACAAGCATTAAACTTTGAAGGTTTCCCAAAGAAAACAGAAATATAAATTTCTAATGTTGAAGAAGCAGAGTTTTCTTTTTCACCTACAAGGATCGAAATGCATTCAATAAACACTTTGGGGGCAGATAACAAGGTGCCCACTATTTTTGAAAATTAGGGAAGGATTTTTGGAAAATAGGCTTTTGATAGAATTGCATAATTTCAGTTATATCATTTTATGTGTGCACTGTGGGGAACTATCTGCATCAGGGCAAGCATTCAAAGGCAAAAGGATAAAGAAGGATGCCTGTAGGGTCTAAAGAGCATCCTAACAGGTATCACAACTTCCAGTGCCTGTAGTAACCAGGGAGATGACTTTTGAGGTGTGGAGTATCTTAGGTGACAGGATAGGAAAGGTGAGAATAAGAAAATCAGGCAAGCAGCTGATCTCTGCCTTGTCTCTAGGTGGTGTCTATACTCATTTCAACCCAATGTATTGGCTTACGGGAGTGTAATGTCATCATTGTCAAATTGGATTTTTAAGGAAAACCTGAACCCCCAAAGTTTTCTGCAGCATCTCCTGAATTTTAAACCTTGTAATGATGTGTGGGCTAACACAAACCAAAAATCAAAGCAAAAATCCCACAAACACACAACTCCGGACAGGCTGCATGCATGTCTTTCAGTTTACAGTTTACATCGTGGGTGTCAGCCTGGGCTTTAGTATCCTCGAGGGAGGATGATGAACGACTATTAAGAGTTTTCTGACTTGGACAACTGATTGTAGTGAATGGATTCAGAAATCAAACGCTAAGAGCATATGCAGGGGCATGTGTCTATTTGGCTTAGGATTTACAAGAAGGTGTTGGACTTCCTCAAACTATCATTAAAGGACAGGATGGAAGCTGGAAAATTGGATGTTATACCTGATTTGGTGACTTTGGTTAGTACTATCTCTTCAACAACTATCCAACTCAGTGTTCCAATGCTACAATTTAAGTTGGCTATCTCAACAGCTACTTGGTAGTTTACTTAAGGTAAGATCCGTAGCTTGCTATTCTCTTCATAATATATTTTATATTTCTTTTGTGTAATGCCATTTATTTTCCTTATGTATGACAGTCCCAAATTGACAAAGGCATTGATTATGTCCTAAGGTCTTATTGACAAACTCCTGAAAACATCAATATGCCCATGGCAAGAATGAATACCTCCTTCCGATGTCCAGGCTTCAGCCAATAGAATAAGAAACCATGGAACCAATAATGAAAGAGAGCTACTCAAACAATTCTTGGCATACTTCTCAGCTGATAAGAGGAAGCTGTTAGCATTTGGAGCTGGAGAGATTGGGTATGTGTTTAGAAGAGATAAATTTGGTAAGAATTTTTTAAACTAACTGGAAAATGGAAGCCGGACTGCCATGAGTTCTATTTTGACACTTTCACTATACCCAAGGTGAGAGGAAATTTGCAGATTTGCAGGTTTGTAGCTGTTAATTGTTCATTGTAATGTGATAGAAAAAAAAGTAGTGAGAATTCACCATGAGACTATGAGACTCACTGATTTTCAGAATCAGTCTTTGAGTTTGCTTTCCTTTAACTGTGAGTATGCTTTTGTTGGCCATGAATATTTCTTACAAACTGCATTCGATCTGAAATCAATTTAAAAGCATTTGTTAAATCTCCTGTGCAGTGCTGCCTTGTGTCTGTCCAGATAAGAAATAATCCAGCTCAACGGGTCCTGCTCACAAAGAGGTGAAAAAGTAAATCCCTGCGCTACAGAGGAAAGATACAAGAGGGATCTCGAAGTTCCTTGCTCATTTCTGGTTCCGGCAAGGTGTGAGGATGACAGGTGGTCTGGAAGCGCAGGGACGAAGGCAGTCAGAATGCTGCAATTGTCACCTAGAAATCGCCTGTTTGCAGTTGTTCTTAGAAGATTAATGAGGAGATAGAGGTGCATAGAAAACCTCTAAATGACTATATTTTTACATTTGGAAGCTGCGAGCAACACCAGCCCACACCATCTGTTGGCTTGGCAGCTGTGACAATTGACAGCATAGCTCAATGGAGGAGGCAGCATTCACTCTTGGGAGGATAAACGCACAATTAAGCATGGCTGGGAGAGTTTGTGGACAGTAGTTTCTGTGGAAAGCCTAGAGTCGGACTTTCTTGCTTGTCATGCTGTGCAAAGCTCAGAACTTTGAAAGTTCTCTCTCAGCACAATCATCTCAGTGCCTCGGTTGTCATAGAATGCATTCCTCTTAGAAATGTTACTTTGCCTTTTTTTTTAATGGCTGCTGGTTGCTGTGATTACCTGAAGGAAACCCACGCATGACTGAGCCCACTCACAATCAACTGTGGGAAGGGGATGTTCACCAGGTTGATGCAGCCTTTTCATCACCTCCATAAAGATATATAAAGGATTAACAATCATCTGGGGAGGGAATTCTTCCACTCTGTAGAGGCCTGTAGCCCTCACCCATGCCCCTGTACGTAGCCAGCTTAAACACGCTGGTTCACCAGCCTGGCTGCAGTACTAATTCTTTGGTCCGTCTCGGTAAGCAGACATCTGTTTGTGTCTTCCCTGGAAAATTTACACAAACAACTCTGAATGATCCCTGTCTTGGTACTCATTCCTTCCTCAAGACCTCAAGCTTTTCTTGTTTGCTGGGTTCTCACTTTCTCATTAGCATTCCTTTTAGTCTTTTGCACAGGCACCAATTCTGGATAAATTCTACCCTCAACGTTTTTGAAACATTCAGGTATGTTGGTTGCAAGATTCATTTATGTGAAGGTGATGAGTTGATCCATTCTGACTTTCAGCCTTTAACAAAGATTATCTATCTGAATTCCTCTTCTGCAAATCTGATACTAAAATCTCTTCTGAAACATGCATTTCTTTTTAATGTTCTTCATAGCAAAATCTAGTGTGGATTTTAACCTGTACTGACCTCAGACTATTACTTAATTATTCTTGTTAGCAGGACTATTACTGTTTCACTAAACAAGTATAGAATTGACCATTTGAGAAATTATATATCTATATCTATATATATATGACACTAGTCCTACATTATTGCACCACTAGAACAAAAATATGAATTCCGAAGCATGTTTAAACTCAGTTTTTTTGGAATAGTATTTTCGTGAAACTAACAAGCTTGTGCAATGGTTTTTATTTGTATTAATTATTTTTTTGCAGTAGTCTTGGAATGTGACAGGCACACTGCTGCCTTCATTTTCAGGTGACAAGTGGGAGAAGCTGAGGTTTGAAGCTAGATGTTCTTCCGTACTCCCCTGGTGCTTTTGCATGTCTTTCTTTAGCAGCTATTGTTAATTTTATTATTAAACCAAAGGTTTTAGTAACAAAGTGAAACTTGGAGAACTAGAATCAATGAATGAAAGGCTCTCAGCCTGCAGACATCTTTGTTATGAACGCTGGCATAGCTTTTGTTCTGTGCAGTCATTACAGATCTCAGACAAAAATAGACATGACCCACATGTGCTGTTTTGCATAATGCTTTCCATCATTTAAGATTTTTTATACACTACTCTATTGTGCTAACTTATCTTCCACATCATGATTTAGCTATCTTTAAAGCTTCTGGTACAAGGAACTCAGGGTGTATTCTCAGAAACAGTTTGGACCTTACTTATTCGTGATTTCCTTTCTACCCCTCCCCCACCTTCCTACATAGACACTCACCTTAGAAAGTTCTCATATACAACTCTGGAGAGACGAATATATTATGAAATGAATGTTATAAGTAATTTTTAATTATAATATGCTAAGAATCAGTCCTGCTTTACTATTTTTATACTTGTTCTCTTTTAGAGATTTAACTACATAGCTATCATCTGGTTATCAATCTAAGTATCTATCACCTAACACCTATTTATTTATAGTCTATCGATTGATCATTTATCTTTCTACCCATCATCTATGTCTATCAACTATTCATCATCTATTCATCATTTATTTATTTAGTCTATGTATTTATCCATCTATAATCTGGTTTCTATCAATCCTTTCACAAACTATTTATCTATTACATATAACTCATATCTAATATAATTTATAAAAGTCATCTATATATGTTGTTTCTACATATCTACTATCTTATTTATTCTAACTATTTTTAACTGCTTAGTGGTATCCATGAAGGTCAGCCATTTAAGGTTGGTGGACACTGCACAGTACTGTCTAGACATGCAGTACAGACAGTATTGTCCACACACTGAGTATGCTGTTTATGGATCTGATCAAGAATTTATAGAGTACAATAGCTCATTCATAAGAAACATGAAAGTCAAATTTCTATAAATAATGTTACATTGTTGTGGTGGTTTGATTAAGTTGGGCCCCATAAACTCATAGATTTGAATGCTTGGTCAACAGGGTGTGGCACTATTAGTAGGTGTGACCTTTTCGTAGGAAGTGTGTCACTGGGAATTGACTTTAGGGTTGCAGAATATCAGACTAGGCCCACTGTCTCTCTTTACCTGCTACCTACAGAACCAGATGTGGAGCTTTTAGCTACCTCTTCAGCCCCATGTCTGCCTGCTGTTTCCCACTAAAATGGGCTAAAGCTCTGAACTGTACGCTAGCCCCAATGAAATGTTTTCCTTTATAAGAGAGACCCACATTGGAGCACAGAACCGAGCTCCCAAGGTCCAAATGAGGAGCNAAGGAAGTCAGGACCGCAAGGGGGGCGCCCACCCACTGAGACGATGGGGCTGACTCTTCTTCTATTTGGCCACTTGGAGTGGTCCCTGGTCCCCACCCTCTGAGCTAATGAGTCTTAGATTGGACTTGACCTATCTCTTGATTCGTGCTCTATCCCGAAAACATGTGCGGATACATAGTCATTGGTTGCTCACCTATCTCATGCCATTATCTTGGGGAATAGACTTAAAACTATCTGTCCAACCTCCCCCATAAGTCTTACAGACCCAAAAACCTCTGCCTTGCTTACAAATTTCTAACTTTACCCACCTTTGCGCTAACAAATGGCCTATGTGCCCTTAAATAACAACCTAAAGTTGGAACTTTCTAATTTCTACCAGCAAACAGGCAAATTAGAAAGTTTCTATCTAGCCATGCTTAACTCTGGATGGCTGGCATCTCACGCCGGCCTGCTTTTCCTTTTGCTGGGCAGCCCCACCCCCACCTGCCTGTAAGTGCTCATTTTCTTGTTCCGTTTCTCACTGCTCTTCTGGTCCTGCCACTGCCAGAG
>LOEQ01002122.1:106002-125617 GCA_001685075.1 Bramus lutescens | reverse complement strand
AGAAAGAAAGAAAGAAAGAAAGAAAGAAAGAAAGAAAAAGGAAGAAAGAAGAAAGAAGCTTCAGCTGAGGCAAGGGGATCTAAGGCAAGCGATCTCCTGTATCTCTCCAGCACATTCTGTCTTTGTCTAGCCTTCTTCTGGAGAGATAGCTTCTGCCTCTCTCTCTCTCTCTTATCCCACCTTCTCTCCTTTCACCTCCCTTTCCTTTTCCATTCCATAACCCACTAAATAAACTCCTGACCCCAGCTCTCTCTGCATGGCATATCTATCTTTCACCTGCTGTGGTCTCCCACCTGCAAGGGGATTTACGGAGACCCCGGGTGGCCCGCTGCTGCCCCTCCTGGAACCCAGGAACCGCCGCCCCTTATGTGACCAGCCTCAGGTCTCACTGTGTATATAAATGATAACACCGTGGTTTGCTTTAAATTTTATGTCTTCTATGTACAGGCATAATGCATAAAATAGTTGGGTGTAGTGATGAGGCGTCAGTTGGGAATGTCACAACTAGTGCTTTTGTCTTAAGAAACTGCCTGATTTCTGAAACTGAAGTTTGTTCATCTGAATTTTTATGTATATTCTGTTTCCTCTTCTGCATAGATCAGAGCTACTTCAGGGGACACCTGATGCCAGCACACAGACCCTTTGGATTAACATTGGTCAATATTTGGGTTTTGAAGGAACACAGACATCTCTTACCTTGGAGACTCATACTACAAATGACTGTGATCGGAGAGCACTTTCATGGCTCCTGATTGTACCCCATGGATTTGTCCACCCTCTCACAAGACTTGAGGCTACAGCTTACTCTCTATTTAGACAAAAATGGAATGTGGTTCCTTTCGCTGCTGTTGCTTTTAGATGATTTCTTTGAAATGTTCACTTAATGACTTCATTTTCGAATGGAGAGCTGTTTAAGAAGTATAATCTATTTTTTATTCCATGATTAAAATTTCAATTTGCTAAATACTACTTGTACATTTTTCATTTTCTGGAACTCAGTGTTTTATGAAGAGTACATATTAAAAAACATTACTATTATTCAGAATATACTAGGATGATCACAGTTTTTCAAAATCCTTTTGATCCATTGATGCAATAAAATGTGTTAGTATACACTTAAGATAAATCCTCCTTGCAGTTTTGAAATAAATTGTTTGAAAGGCTAATAATAAAGTAAAATAGTTACATTTATCGAGTTTTAATACTCAATTTTATTGTTATATTCAATAAATATTACTAAATATTTTATGCACGCAGTCTTTTGAAATTTTTGCTACAATTTCACAAGTCTGAAGCATATGAGATGAAGACACAACACGCATAAGTGTGGAGGCTCAAATATGTGATCCTATTCCACCTTGTCTGGAGGTCACAGAGTTTTAGGTTGTTAAAACTGTTGACAACAACTGTGGCTACACACCCTGACCTATGGTGTGGTTACTTGGTGTTTTGAACATAAAGATAGCCCATAGAGGTCTATCCTCTCCACCCTGAACAAAGGTCAGAGAATTCAAGCATACTTCAATTCCTTCTTTGGAATTAGGAGGTCTAAACTTGGGGGTGGCTACCTTCAGGATACTTGGTCTAGGGTGGGTTCACTGTCTCAGCAACAGAATGTTTATGACTTGATGTCTCAAAGTATGGAAGCAAGTAACTATTCTGGTTGTCCTTTGTATCATGTTAAAGCAGTCTTCTGCCTTCTCCCACCCCTCCCCCTATTGTCTCAGGGTATAAAAGTGTATTAAATTAAACGTGGGTGATTTCAGTATTCACTGGAACTCCTCCCAGTGTGATCCCATGTCTCTGTGATTCTTTCTTATCTCTGTTTCTCCTACCTAACTTTTCTAATCCTGTGCCCCTACCCTGATAAGTGTTATATTTGCCAAAGCTGGTCTCCAGCACATAAGCCATTCACAAACTTCACAAAGATTTGGATATGGGAACTGAAATGTCAAACAGACTAATTGTCCTTTAACTCATCTTTTACTATTTGAATGTATATTTAAAACTGTATTTAATTTTAGTAGTCTTCAGCATTCCCCATGTTACTGCAATGCTGTCATTGATTTGAATTTGGTTTTCTCTCCTTCAGTAGGTTCTTATTAATTATATTTTTCTAGAAGTTGTCCCATTTCATTTAAACATATTGTGTTTTATAGTATTTTCTTTGTATGTTACACAGCTGCCTTCATTTCAATCCAAAAACAAGATAGTGATGCTAATTCCAAATATCAAATATGCACTGAAATATTCACCTTAATCCTTCTTATGACCTTTTGATTTTATTAGGCCAGAGCCCACTGTACCTCTGAAAAATAGATTCAAATATCAATGTTTTGGTTTTGTACAAATATATTTTTGTCATTAATTTTGACTAATAATTTCATTTTAGAACTCTTCAAATATATTATAATATGCTTTTCTTATCTAGAGGTTAAAAGCCTAATATATTTCAAGTTTTGTTTCTTTTAAAATGTTGCTTTAATTCAAAGGTGTGTATTTCTTTCTTTTGGCCTTAGCAGTTTTCTACACTATAGTAATTCCAATGCCATTATTTTCTAAATAGTGTATAATTACACTTTTGGTTTTTCTTTTAAAATATTTTCTTGTGGCAGTTTTTGAAATATACTTTTATTGTTTAATGCTGGCTTTATTGGATTGTTATCAAAGGAAGTGGAATGTAATTTCTACCTTGGAGAACTAACACGGGTTTTATAGTCATAGAATATAACCAATTTAGGTAAATGTTCCGTAATCTTTAAAAATGAGACAGATTTTTAATATGCGAAAATCCGTTCTACGCATAATTGCACATTGTGTGTTATTCCTCTATGTATTGTTTATACGTGTTACTCTCCCTGAAATTCTATCAAAAGCCCAAAGTGTCCTATTAAATTTTCATATTTCCTTGTGCATCATTTAATCTCTCTTGCTAATTCTGGTGATATGTTTCTTACTATATTTTAATACTCCTTTATTCTCCACTGGAATGGCTGTGACCTTCCATTTAAATGGCCTTATTTTACATTTAATTTTAGTAGTATAAATGTCATCATTTTATTTTGATCTGATTTGATTCAGACTATGTCTAATACATTTTCCCAGCTCTTTTCCTTGATATGCTATGTGATATTCTCTTACACACACACACACACACACACACACACACGCACGCACGCACGTGCGCACACACACACACACTTTATTGCATTTATTTTTGTGACTGGTAGCTATGCATTTGCAATATGACCTCATCAAATATGCTAGAAGAACTTTACTCTTTTAAAAAGCAGAACAGAAAGACTTATCTTGGATGAGGGTCACACTCATCCAAGCATGCCAGGGTAGATTTGTTGAAGCTGGGCACCCTCAGAACAACCAGGTACCTTGGAGAAAACAGAAGTCTTTCATGGAAGGTTAGAGGCACTCTTGTCCACAGGACCTGGGTGCCCCCAGAGCCTCTGTGTCTTGAGAGTTTGAAGTAGCTCACTCCAGGAAGAGGGGACTGCTTCTCAGCCAGGAGAGGGTTGGTGACCAGAGTCCATCCCATGACAGCACTCCCCAGAGGAGCAGGTAGTTCCTGATAGTGCCACACAAGAACCCCAGACTGCTGAGCTGCCCTATGTAATCAAACCAGGGCTCCTATGCCCAATTCTGCCTGGACCAGGCCACATGAGGAACAAAGACAGCTAGAGCAGTTCTCTGAAAGAGTGAGTCATCCTCCAAGGAGGGAGGCAAACAAGTCCTCAGCAGTAGTGTTTCTTGGAAAGGAACCTAGAGCCACAGCCATGGCATTCTCACTCTGGGGAGTTCTCTATGCACATCCTTCACACCAACCCTCTTGGGAAGGGGTAAGTCCTTATGGCTTCTGGTCCCCAGAGAGGAAGGTAGCTACTAAGCCTCCTGTCAATGTGAAGTTTGTTAGCAAGACTAGTTAATTGAAGAGATGTGATGACTATACCCAAACATGAGGGTGGACTCACAAAGTAAGATATCACAATATCATCTTTATACTCTAATGGTGGTTGCTTTGAGGTTTAAAAAATGCTTGGGTTTAGTGTACCTGGCTAGGATACAACATTTTATTCAACTAATTTTATTATTTTTCTTTTCTTTCTTTCTTTATTCCATGTGTATATACATGTATGTATGTGCATGTGTACTTGTGTGTGTGTGTGTGTGTTTGTTGCATGTGTGTTGCATGTGTGCTTGTGGCAGTCAGAGAATAATTTGTGAGATTCATTTCTCACCTTTCCCTAAAAGGCTTCTGGGTATTGAACTCAGGTCATTGGGCTTGGTGGCAAGCTCTTTTACCCACTGAGCCATTTTGCCACCCCTTACCCCCAGTTTTCTGTTATTTGTTCTTTATTGTCTTTGCTTTATTTTTATATTATCTATTCAACGATTTGAATTATACATCCATCTTTTTCTTATTATCTGCTATCATGTTAATATTCTTTCATATCATTTACTCTTTCATATGATTTTTTTACCTTCTCTCTCAAATTATGGGATGTAAAATGGTCTAAACTATGGCAATATTCTTTTTAAAAATCTCTATATAATCTTCATTGATTTTAGAATATTTTCTTCAAAATAAATTCTTCATTCCATTTTCACTTATAAAATAGTCCCTTGAGTTTTCAAAACACATCGCGATTTCTGTGCAATGTTCTTCCGATTTGTGCAAACAGTGCATATTAAATGATGGCCATTACTTTCTTTACTTCAAGGTGGACCAGTGCTTTCGAGTCAGGAGTGGTCCTCTATTTGCCTACCTGACACTTTTTTCCTATAGCAACCACCCACTTCCTCTTTCTCATCTAGGGAATGTTCCGGGGCTTCATGAAGCCCTCGCTTCTCCAGGAAGCTTTGTGTCTCATAAAAGATCCCATCAATAGTATTCCGTTACTTCCTGAAGATGAATTCGCACAGAGGTTGTCATTCTCTATCCTTGTTTCAAGCAGTGATGAGAATTTTTCCCTTCCAAAAATACACATTAAATGCTTGAAGGAAAGAGTAAGCGAGACACCATGATTTATCTATAGTATGTCAGATATTCTGTAGAGATTATGCAGCACATGTATCTCTCTTACCAAGTACTCCATGCCTGCTGCACATGTTCCATGTCACAGAAACGGTGACTGTAATACTCACTAGCTGCATTCCCATCATAAAACACACAAGAGCTCTTTCGTAGCCATCAGGACCTGAAATAACTTTGGCTGATAAGATCGGGTCAGCTCATTCATAGTATGATAGTTTTGGGGATTATTTGCTTCTCTTTTCCACTTTCAATTCTCAGGCTCGTGTATACCTAGTTCTTAATGCATGATTCCCTTTCCTTACCTACATATTATTTCTACCCATATCTTTCCTTTATGAGGGAAACTTGCCTAAGTATTTTTTTAATTCTTTTTGTTTTAATAATTTTATCTTTTGAGAGTATAATATAGTTACACAGTTTCCAAACTATTGCTTGTACCTTTCCGAAAGTCCCTTAGTGTCCTCAGATAAAGGCCTGGACACTGCGGGGCCAAGTCATTTCCACTGACTCTTTTTTGTCTTTGATTCACAGTCAGTCCGTATAATGAATTGTCACTGATTTAAGTCCATTAAATAGTTAGACTAGAGCTAGATGTGTTGTCTTGCTTGTTCTCAGAACTGGAAAACATGAGACAAGAGGATCGATTGGAAGTTTGTGATCCATCTGAATGGCACAGTGAGTGTCGTCACAAAGAGAGCAAAACAAACAAACAAGCGAAACCAACCCTAACCAGACCCAGAACAATATGATGTAATCATAATTCTGTAAGCCCGTCCATATATCATGGCCTTCACTCTCTGAATATATGGACTAATACCCTCAGGTGTGTTTGGAATTTGACCAAGGAAACATGCCATATGTTGCACAGGGCTGAATGATCTATGCATTATCCGTTGCAGTGTTTTATTCTGGCCAGACCGTTCCTTCTCTCCAGGAAGGTCTGGGTGGTAGGATCTATTTCTATTTTGCAAAGTTCAGAAGGAGACCCACTTTTCCTGGCTTCCTGCCTAACAAACATTGGTCACTGTGATACTCACTCTGTGGATTATTTTGCAACACAATGGTGATGACCACAGCTCTGTTAAGTGTTGGTTTCTTGTCCTTGGGCCTGGGTGTCCTGACCACATTTCTTGACTATATGATTTTCTTTCTACCCCGAGTTCTGTCAAAGATTAGTGAAATGCAAAGAAAGAAACCAGATATTATTAATATTCATTCAGTCTGCCTATGAGCCAGGCCACATTTGTCTTAGGGATGTTCTTCATACACCATGCCATGCACGAAGGGCATCAGATTCTCCTCAGGTTTTATGAATCACTAAGACATTAGCGGATTTGTAAATGCTGGGTGCATAAATGCTGGCAAAGGACCCATTACCAACGCATATGAGTAATTGCAATTGTGATGTGTTCTCTCAGCCAGAACTGCTATCTGAACTATTTGTTCATTGAAAGAAATATTAAATGAAGTCCATATGCAAAGAATTCTTTCAGCAAGATGTTGACAATAGCAAATTAAACAAAGCAGATCAGACCCCACTTCTTACAGAATCTACAAACTAATGGGCAAAAGCTTCAAATCATTTATCTGTAAAATGGAATTGAAATTTACTGCTCCCAACTATGACTAATGGAACAAATCCAAACAGAAGCGCATGCATGCACATGCATGCATGCATGCACACACACAAACACACACACACACAGAGAAAGAGAGAGAGACAGAGAGAGACAGAGAGAGAGAGAGAGAGAGAGAGAGAGANNNNGAGAGAGAGAGAGAGAGAGAGAGAGAGAGAGAGAGAGAGAGAGAGAGATGTCTGGTGTACACCGTAGAACCCAAGTCCCAAGTAAGCTATTTTTTTTCTTTTAAAGAAGGATTGCTAAGACAAACAATTACAAAACAAGGAGTGATGTATATCAGAGACTGTGTGTTAGCTGAGTTGCCAAGAATAATTACTAGATGGCCTTTTGCAGAAAATGCCTGCCAATTCCATATGATTAAGGGTGACACCATTGTGCTTGTGTTGATTCCTATCCTGACGTGCTCACGGCACACTTTCTTGTTCTCTATCCACACAGTAGCCCTAGAAGTTACTACTAATCTGGAGACCATGTACATCTTTGTAATGAAAGGAGTTTTAAGGGTATCTATCTCTGTTAGTGTCCCAACCTTATTTTTGCAACCTTTTATTATGTCCCATCCAACTTTCATTGCCAATATCCACATTTCTTTTGCATGAGGTTTTTCCAAATAATAAAAGGTGGCACTATGTCTATTCATAGAAGTTGAGAGATGCCAAGGACTTAAAAACAAAGCACAATACAACAGGGGAAAACAGCCTCCGGAGACAGTGTGTGAACACCTCAGCACCCTTGCTCACTGGGTAAGATAACTACAAGTCATCTTTATTAAAATCTTCCTGCTTGTCTTCGAGCCTGAGCTCTGTCTGCTCTTTGTGGCAGCTGGCTTAATGACGTGCTATTTTGGGGGCAGTCTTCCTTTCCCGTCAACACTCTTCTCTTCCGTTGTGCAGCAGTTTCCTCCAAAGTTAAAAACCTCCATCTTGAGAGGAAAACTTTTAGGTTGTATAATGTAACTGGAAAGAATGTGAAACATCGGCATATTTTAGGACCCGATAGTTACAGGGAAGGGCAACCACAGGAAGTTCTGGGGACAGGTCTGACATTCTAACATTCCACTCTGCAGGGGAACTTATTATGATAGGAAGAAAACGACTCAAAATGGCTTCAGGAAATGCTTCAAACAGACCAGACTTGCTAGATTCCCTCCATTCCCAACATTGTATAAGCAGTCAAGACAGCTGAGAGCCACTCTGTTGTTGTTGTTGTCTTTATTTACTTATTTATTTTTGTTTTCTGAGCCAGGGTTTCTTTGGAGCCTATCCTGGAACTCTCTCTATAGACCATGCTGGCCTCAAACTCACAGAGGTCTGCCTGCCTTTAACTCCCAAGTGCTGGGATTAAAGGCATGTGCCACCATCGCCCGGCCTGAGAGCCACTCTTAAGTGAGCCAAACTGCAAGGGAGATTCTCAAACAAGCAGAAGAATCAGAGACCAGGCCAGCAACCAGCAGAAGCAAAGATCAGGCAAACGTCCTTGACGAAAGAAGGCTGGTCGAGCTGCTTGAAAGAGGCTTAGATCAATGAGTCACTTGGAAAGGACAGTCGTCAACTGTTGAGAAGTCCCACAGGCTGTGCAGTATGCTTCAGGTTTGAAGATATCTGTGAGCTATCATTCATGCTGGGCTGGACCTTTGTGGTACAGCTTTCTTTGAGTCATTTCTGCTATTATTGCATGTAACCTCTCAACCACATAAGTAACCCAAATAAAACTTATTAGCTAAACCTGTTGGACCTTGGTGGTATCTGTACTTTGATATGTTGTTTCTTCCTCAAGTGAGTTGAGGAAGCATTTTTTTCATGTCTCCCCAGGAAAAATCGATCACCCAACTTCAGTGTCTCCTAAAGAAACTACTTGGACCCTTGCCCTAGTCTGCTGAAGAACTCAAACCTCTTCTGATTTCAGACCTGCTCCTCTTTCAGGAAGCTCCACTCCTACAAACCCTCCAACTTCACATGCTGGCCCTGGAAATTGCTCCCTGCAGTTATTCATTTTGAGCACAGCCCAATTTCGTGTGGTCTAATGTGTCTATTCTTGACTCTGACATTGCGGATGGGTTAAGCAATTAATTTTGTGATGGGATACTGGTGCTTTTCAACCTCCTTCTCCAGACTCCTATTAGTGAGGAGGCTTCCTAGGTTCCCTCACAATGGAAAATTCACAACCAATAAACACTTGAATCTTAAGATTTACATTGGCCAGGCAGGTTGCAATACCAAGGACTAATAATAACTCCATTTTTCTTCACACCCTGGCAGAAAATTCAGGCAGCTGTGTCCAATTATGCTGGGCACAGCAAACTCAGACTTATTAAAGGTAAGAAACAGGCTGCTTCTGGATGTGAAAAACTCAAAATAACGTGAGGATAATTTCTCAAGTGTACAGCTAACTCGCTATTTTTATTTTATTTTATTTCACAGGCCAACATTAGGTTTCAGTTTTCAAATATAGGCCAGGAAACAAAGTTCTCTTTAATATACACAAGCTGAGTCCAAGTTTTCAGGTCTGCTCTGAGCCCAACCCAAAGCTCCACTGAGTGGCCAGACCAGATCCCACTTCCATTTACAGTTCAGAATAATGCACTGTGTATCACTTCCTAATCACTGGGTGGTTTGATTAAAACTTACACTGAGCTTTGATGTGCAAAAGCAAGGTATAGAGAAAGAAAGAGGGCAGGGCATTTCAATGGATTGGCACTTTGAGTCCGTCCTGCCTATGGGGGTTTCTCATGATGTGCCTTGCATGAGATGCAGGGAGGTTCATATTCTGCCATGATTAAAATTTCTCCTCTTCACACCTCAAATCTTCATTACATCACCTCTGGCTTCTTAAGAAGATGATTTCATGAGCCACTTGTTCCCTCTCCAAATTCTCAACAGTGCTCTCCATGTATCTGAGAGTTTCCATGCTAGGATAAAACCAGCGGTAACATTTTCCTTTCCTCTAAGGAAAATAATTGACCCCTCTGCTCCATTCCTCTAGTGAGGGTCAACAAGGGATCAGTCCATTTTGTCGCTTTTCGTAACTGAATGTCCTTTTCTGAACACTGAATGTTTTATAACTGTACCCAAGCAATACATACAGTGTAACATGAAGGGGCCTGCTTATTGGGGTTTCTGCCCTCCCGATACCCCACAGCCGGCAAGCCCCAAAGAAAATCACACAGAGAAGAGGTGTTCAATATTTTGACTAACGCCCATTAGCTCAGGCTACTTATTAGCTCATGTAGCTTATATTAACCCATTATTCTTATCTATGTTAGCCACACAGCTCAGTACCTTTCTCAGCCGGGAAGGTCACATGTTGCTTCTTCGGTGGGCTGGGCTGGACTCCAGGAATGGGCTTACTCCTTCCTAGCATTCTCCTGTTCTCATTGCCCTGCCTCTACTTCCTGTCTGGTTGACCTGCCTATACTTCCTGCCTGGCCAATCAGTGTTTATTTAAAACATGATTGACAGAATGCAGACAGTTCTCCCACACCAATACAGAGATTTTTCATGATCTCAGAAGCAACAACCTTCTTGTGTATGTTTGTTTGTGTGATTTTTCATGATTCCATTAGTTACAATCTTGTTGTATGTGTGTTCAATTTTCCATACCCCCATTTAAATTAAGTCCCTTGTCATATTTTTAAACATACTTTTATTAGAATAGATATACCAATCAGCTGTTGAAAGCTAATATTCATACATCTAAATATGCTTCTACATATGCATTATTACATAATTTTATTGTCCCACAATGCTTTGAACTAGGAATATTCTAGTGTTCTATGAATATGTGCATATACTAGATACTAGCCATATATATATACATACTCATATATATGTATTTAGACATTATTTATAGATAATACATGTGTATATATGTAGTTTTTGGTGAGATAATAAGTAAAAAGCTCTTTTTTCTCTCAAGTTGTTCATTTCTGTAAGCTACCTTCAGTGAGAATAAGAAGTGTTCTTCAAGTGCACTGTCCAAGTTCTAGTTATTTTTAACTTTTTTTTAAAAGATTAAGTTTGTATTTTCATTGTTCAGACTGAGAATGTACAATACACTGGCTACATTTATATTAGTGTTTCCATGGTTCCCAATACTTCAGAAATTGTCCAAGAAAGGAGTGGAATTTTTCTCACCATGCAAAGATGTTTTTCCCTAACTTGTTTGTGCCCACGTAATGTACCAGTTTGAATCGTCTGCTTTTCTCCTCCCCATCTGTGCTGTTTGCAAGGGGTGAAGGGAAAAAGAAAAGAATTAAAAAGGCAGGTGGAAGAGAGAGATGCTTTTCATTCCGGCAGCCATCAGCTCAAAATTATGCTCTTTTGCTTGGTGTCCGCGCTGAAGTCTTTACTCATGCTGCATAGGCAACATCTGTAGTTTGCTTCCCCCACGCCCCCAATGACTTCCGCATGAAGAGCCGCTTTCATGGAGAAGGCTGGCCAGAGACCAGTTCTCCAGAGGCAGAGTTGTCCAAAGACAATGTGCAAACAGCTTTATTATTGCTTGCTGGCTTGCTGTTGATGCTTTGAGCTCTTTTTCCTTTCTGACCAGTTGGAAAGTGTTTTCAGGCATGACTGCCTCTGGTTCTGGTCTAGCTACTACCTGTATTATTATCTCAGTTCTCCTAAAAAATGAAAGCACACCTTCCTCAAGGGATGGTGTCCCTTCCCTTCATTTCACATCCCCTTCTCATTTCAGTAATCCTTGGTGCATTTTTCCTCTCTCTATAAGAGATAGCTCTTGCAATGTGACCAATTCTAACCTCAGAATAGACTTCTGAATAAGTACTGTGGTCACATCCATTTTACAAATAGAATAACTGCAGGAGAACACAGTGTGTGATCCTAAGACTTTAAAACAACTCTGTGTGGAATTAAACATTCCTTCTTTCATTCATTCAATAAATTCACTGTCAACAGACTGTGACTTGCGGGTTTTATCAGTGCTGGAAACACATTACTGAGCAGCATCAATGTGGCTTCTGTCTTCATGGAAGACTTGTTCAATCTGTCTTCATATAAGGCCATATTGTCTCTAGAGGCAAATTTTACCAAAAAAGAAAAATACTGGGGCGTTTCATTCTTTGTAAGCTGTTCTCTCATATCAGCAATCTGTTTGATCTATTGTCAGAGAAGAGAGCACCAGTGGAAAAGCTTGCTTGCTGCGTCTGCTTGACCTTTTCTCTTCTCCTCTACTTCCCCACCCACAGGCCCAAATTGTGTTTCTACTATATCCCATGATCCTCTTAATACCCAAGGTCACCACTGTTACCTGGTCAGGTCAAACATTTATTGTGTAAGTCTAGAATTTAAAAAAAAATAGAAAAGATTGCTTGCTAATTGGAAAGGCAAGATTAAGTGATTGCATGTATGTGTGTACATGTTTGCATGAGTATGTGCATGTGTGTATGTACACATATATGCATATGTGAATACACATGTGCATGTGCCTATGTGTATGCGTATGCGTGTATACATGTGTATATGTATATGTGTATGCGTGTGTGAGCACATGCGAATGTCTCTGTGTATTTGTGAATGAGCTGTGCATGTATGAGGTCAGAAGATAATTTCTTGGGTGCTGCTCTTCACCTTCCACCCTGTCTGAAACATGATCTATTTATTGTTCCCTGCTGCCCTGTGAGCATCAAGGACTCTCTTCTTTCTGTCTTGCATTTCATGGTGGGAACAGTATTAAAATTAAAGCTACACATGTCTGTCTGTGTTGGGCTGTCGGTTCTGGGGATTTGAACTGAGGCCCTCACACATGTGTGGCAAGTTCTTTACCCATTGAGCAATCTCCATACCCTATAACTGATTTTAGACTGGCATTTGAAGAGCAGAAGCATGTTTGATGGTCAAGAAAAAGTAAGAGGATAAGAGAGAATGGCATTGGGGGATATTCAAGTAGATATATAGAAAGAAGCACTAATAAAATCGTGTTATTGTAGGCAGAGTGATGCCAATAGTCTCTCTGTTTAATTCTGACCTCTTGTGTTAGTTTCAGCTGTTAGGAAACAGGCCCTTGGCCATGAAAGTGGTCCTAGGAAGCAGATGCAGGAACTGGATCTGGGAATTGCATTCTCCTGAGTCTAGTTTTAGTGTGGATATGTTAGTGATAAAAATGAAGTTACAGTGGTCCTCCTGCTTCGTTAGCCCTTCGTTAACAATAAGCTGAGATTTTCACCTGTGTTTACCCAGCGCAGGAGCTGGCTGGGAAGACTGTCCCTGCAAGCAATTCCATAGGAATTCAAAGATGCCTGAGAGGACTAATTATGATGATAATGTGCTGATCGTTACTGACACTTTAAGAGATGAGCAGACATGCTTAGAGAATTGATAACCAATTTATTGTAATGCACGAGAGTCAAAGATCCTCCTGGTGAATTTAAACAATACCATTTAACCTTAAACTGGAGGGCAGAGTAACTGAGGACACGAAGAGAGTGTGTTTTAGAGGGAACCTCAACTCAACCTGGCAATTCACTAAGGCAAAGAAGGGTCCAGTGGAGATAATGCGACCCTGGTTGGGACTGAAGTATGGGTAGATGAATTTAAATAAGTTTACTCTGCAGACCCCCACTATCTTTCTGAGCCACATGAGCACCCCACTTTCCCAGGGGATCAGCAGCTTGCCTCACTTGTGACTTGAAGTTATAGAGAAAACCATAGAGGCAAGCCTTCATCAAGATCTCTATCTGTCTCCTCTCCTGGGTACCAAATCAATAACAAGAGACAAAGGACAACGAGTTCTGTGTTTGCTAAGTTATGTTGGGGCCTCCTATGCTAAGCAAGCCACAGATGCCGGATACCATGAACTAATGTCATTGGCGAGGTAGAACTTAGGTGAATTCTGAAGGTACAGTATTTGCATAGACAGAATGACAGCTGATGGAAAACCTCCCGATTTGAGTGTCTCCCCCCTTTTATAAGAGTTATAAGACAAGATCTCCTGAGTGAAAGGGAGCATGGGGACCATGGGAAATGGTAGTAGGGGAGGGGAGAGAAAGAGAGAGGGACGGAGAAAAATATATAGCTCAATAAAAACAATTTAAAACAAGATTTATAATATCGAGTCTAGGAGATGGTCCTAATTTATTTCTAGGGCAAGGCTTCAAAACTTGGTTTAGTAATAGTACTTATTAGATGGCATTGATATTCTAGAATTATTTTGCAGGTCACGTGAAAGTCATAAATAGAGGGCTCCGAAAAGTGACATCCTTGCTACTTACTTGAGTCTACCGTCTAAGACTAGAAAGCCCACCAGAGGATTATGTCCTGAAGATGAGGGTTGAAGTGGGCTGAGTGTTCACTTACTATCGAGCATTGCCAGGACAATATGGGCTAGAGTGATATCTTGAGAAATCCAGTAAAGGTTGTGTTCTTGGGTTGAGCTAACAGTAGAAGTTACGGGTATACAATTGGAAGCGAAGATTGGCTGTGTGATTCTCAGAGGCCACAGGAAACTCTCAATCATCAGAAGTAGGGTGAGTGGAGTCATGCTAATTGGCAGCAAGGCTGGAGTAAAAACTGAGGGGACTGAAAGTGAGACAGGAGAATCTATATTTATATCTGTAGGAGTCTTCTTTAAATTGGTCATATATCCCAAAAACCATTAATCGGGCTCAGAGCCAAAGAATATAATGTAATGTAAGATGCCTCCCCTTCCAGACCCTAGCCTTAGAGCTCCCTGTGGAAGCCTTAGCTATTTCAAAAAGATAAGTGAGTGGGATGGGATATGGAACCTCTCCTTCTAAAGTTTAACTCTAGTTTACCTCTGTCCCCAGGGTGTTGCCAGGCAGAGAGGCAGGAATTGGTATATCCCACTGTGATGGAACCAGCATAAAGTAAAGGCACTAAAATTGTTGCTTGTAAAACTGGTAAAGGAGCAATGAATACTGTCCTCTGGTTGCTAGATGGTATGTGCTCACATGGACTTAGAACACCTGGTACTGAGATCTGGGAGTCAAACAGCCAGTGGGGTTCTAATTTGGACTAAAACTGAGTTCCCCAATAATAATCATGCACTGTCATATCATTTTGAGCTTTTAAATTAATTATTTGATCCATTTGTCTCAATGG
This sequence comes from Bramus lutescens, assembly GCA_001685075.1. NCBI lineage: Eukaryota > Metazoa > Chordata > Mammalia > Rodentia > Cricetidae > Bramus > Bramus lutescens. Next base: position 110,852 of record LOEQ01002122.1, on the reverse strand, counting down.
GCTGTTGCCTTCTCCTCAAGGAGCAGGAGAATCATAGCAAATAGCTTTTGAATTCTGTATCTATGTGGCTTAGTCTGTAGGAAGAAAATGTTCAATCTCTCTTGAATCCAAAGCCACATAATTCAGGAAGTACAATTGGTTAGTAAATCTTGTTAGTGTTTCTTGTAGATGAATCGAAAGTAGCCACAGGGACACAGACATGTTGAAACAGGGCTACCCTAAGCTGAAGAATAAATGCTGATTCTTCTACGTTCTCTTTCCACAGGTCTCCATGAAAGAAATTGGCAATCCTGAGTGGAGGGTACACGAAGCTCACAGAGCTACTTGTTATCAAAGAAAACAAACACAGGGACTGGAGACATGACTTAGAAGTTAAGAGCACTGGCTGCTCTTCCAAAGGTTCAATTCTCAGCACCCACATAGTGGCTTACAAAGGTTCTAACTCCAGTTCTACAGGATCTATCATCTTCTTCTGGCATCTTTGGGTACTTCATGAAAACAGAGATCAGACATACATGCAGACAAAACACCCATACATGTAATATAATAAAATAATAATAATAATACATGAAGGTAGAATATAGAATCCCAGAATCCCAGACTCTAGTTTGGTAGAAGGAGTTCTAAACCTGAAATCAAGAGGTAGTTATCCCAGTCTCTGGGTGGACAGAACTAGGTAACTAACTATACTCTGCTTTTCAGTACTATATGGATATAGGGGCTGTCCTATTTATCAATTATTATAGAAATCAAAAGATTATGTATAAAGACAAGATAGCATACCCATGTAGACAAGAATATCTATATTCAAACCTCCTACATTTCCTGTGCCTCTTCCTATCTCTGCTATGTTGCCTTAAGCATCCAAGTCTATTTAGTCCTCAGTGAAATGAGAATGACCATACTGACATCATTATAAGTATTAATGAGTCATTATGAGAATTAAACAAGATATTATTTCTAAGGATATGTAGCACCATTGTTACTACTCAGTAAATATTAGCAAGCATTATTACAACACTAAACAAAACCACAATCTCCTACTAACCTATAAATTCACTGAATGTTGGGATTTTAATTTATACAAGTTTATCCAATGAATGTAGAAATTAATATTTTATGCACATATAATATCATAAAGTTATCCCAGTAAAGACCTTGTCATGTTGTCCGAACTTCATACATACGTTCTTAATCCCACCATCCATTCATTCATGGAAAAGTACTGAATTTGAATACATACACATACATACAGAATTAATTACTATGCTATATATGGTGTGATCATATTAGCAACTGTTTCTTCATCTGAGGTATTGCTCAGTACTTGGGTCATTGTGTCTATGGAGAATGCAGGTGAATTAAATGCATTATCTAAATGCATTAAGTTGAAGAGTGTGTGATGGAGAACACAATTAACTAGTGTTGTGCTAACCTGAAAACTGACCCCAGGTCCTTGCACTTGGAGACCAGTTATTAGGCATATGTTTCTCTTTTTTATAAATTAAGTTTATAAACTTTATTATAAAAAAACTTGCAAACAAATTAAAACAACACACAACAAAATTAACTAAAGTTCTAAAGTCTACAATTTAGTGAACATTTATACAGCTAGAAGAGGCATTTGGGATGGAAGCTGTGGCACTTCACATTCCATTTTGCACATTCAGTATCAAATATATTTATATACTTGTCCATCACCCAAACCAAAAAAAAAAAATGCCATGCAGAATTACAAGCACCAAAAAGCCAGTTCAGTCCCTCCTCAGCCCCTCCTCATTAACCTTTTCTTCTTTTGTCCTCATGTTATACTGCACACGTACATCAGTTTTCAGGTTTACATATGTTGTAATACCCCCCACATAACTGGATTAATTTCAGCATGCTGGATATAACACATGTCCTCAGGTTTCAATTCCACATTTATTTCAGTGTATACAGTAATGCTTTCTAAGGATTTCTGTCTGAAACACCTTTGTTCTTGTGAATTGCCTTTTATTTTTCCCTCTCCTTTTTCTTTTAGGTTCTTGAACAGACTTTCCCACGAGAACAAAGAATGGAAACACGTGTTAATTTTGTTTGCCTGGGGAAGGTGCTGGAATCTGTCTCTGGAGCCACACCTGTTCTTTTCTAACTCTGGCTCTGAGCCACGCCTTTCGCAGACAGCTTTACTTCTCAGGAAACAGCCGTGGGTATATTTTTGTCGGTGTTTTGGGTTTGTTGTTTGTTGGTTTGTTGGTTTCTATAGCACCTGGACAGCTCATTTAGTTTCTGATGTTGGCTTCAGGAGACTCATCCCCTCCCCCAACCTTGGCAAGGCTTTTAAAAATGGGGAGCTCAGCATTCTCCCAGGACAGTGACTTCTTCGAAGGCCTGGAAGCAGGCAACGAGTATGAATCCTTCTGTAACAAAAGAACAACAAGCCATTCATTTTTCTCTATTTGCAACTGTGCTCCTCCATGCTTACAAAAGCTGTGGCAATATTTGCTTTGAATGGATTAGAGCAGAGAAGTGCTTTTTCCTGGAACAGGTCTGAGGACACAAACCACAGCTGCGCACACACATGTCACTCCATCTTCCCTTTTCCTCCTACTTCGGTTACGGACTAATCCTTTTGTACACTGTGAATATGTGCCAGGCGGATTGGTTTAATAAAATGCTAAACGGCCAATAGCTAGGCAGGATTTTTGGAGCAGAGATTACACTGGGAAGAAGGGCGGAGTCAAGAGGCGTGGCCAGCTAGACGCGGACGAAGCAGAAAAGCGGCCTGAACAATACAGAGTAAAGGTAAGAAATACAAGAGGTAGAAAGTAAATGAATAGACATGGGTTACTTTAAGAACTAGTTAGAAACATACCCAAGCTGTTAGCTGAGCTTTCATAATGAATATGAAGTCTCTCTGCTGTTATTTGGAAGCTGGTGGGCGGGACAGAAAAATCTGTCTACAAACTTCTCATCTCTTCTACTGGGGACTGTAAGCAACACTTTTCCACATACTGGAGGACTGTGAAATTTCAAATTACCTTAACTTGAGTTTCCCAGAAACGAAGTGTGGGCAAGGGTGTTTGAGGTGCCTTTTATACATGGATGCGATTCTAAGGAGGCCAAATAAAATACAAGGGGGTAGGAAATGTGAATCGAGGAATCAAGATGAGTAGTACACACATGAGCCACTTTTCTCAGTGCTGTGGCAAAATACTTGACAGAAGCAACTCTTAGTTTCAGAAGGCCCTGTGCACACGGCAAAGGAGGTGTGGGTGCAACTTTACCGATCTCTTCAGGTGCTTTGGACTCAGAAGTAAAGACTAGACTTGAGGTAACTATCATCATGGGCCCAGCCTTAGTCTACATCTGCCAATTAAGCCCCACTTGCCAATGATTTCCTGCTTCCCAGTATGGTATCATCAGCTACAGCCAACCAGTAGAGGACATTCTAGCTTTAAACTGTAAGCTATAAAGGTAACTTTTTTTCTATCAAATAATTCTGACAGCTCCATCATAGGTTATTGTTGGAGAAGTTTATAGAGTGCTGCCCCAGGGAGTCTGCCCAAAGGCAAAAGGATGGTGTTTATCTGGCTGTGCCTCCACTCCATTCCTAGGTTACTACTGGTTCTAGTATCATCACGGGAAGGCATTAATCTCCTCTGTTTTCATCGGTTCTTTTCTCTAGAAAATACCAAGGAGAGATCCCATAATGCATGTGAGTAGTGTACAGAGCACATACCAGTAGGAAGTCTGAGGGTCCTGGGTTTGTGGAACTTAGGTCCAGTTTGTCTGTTAACTAGAGTTAAAATGGGTAGCAAAGAGCGAAGAAGCAAGAAGACTCTAAACTGGTCTATAAGTGATGTGTGGTATACAAGCTTGTTTTTCGGGAGGCATTTTTAAAAAGAGATAGTGTCCTGTTGTTTGTTTTCAGTTTTCTTTTTCATTCTTCCCTCATACATTACATCCATCTGATTGCAGTTTTCCCTCCTTCCACTCTATTCCTCCCAGTCTCCCATCCCACCTCCATTCTCTCCCACATTCACTCTCCTCCGCTTTCCCTTAAAAACCAGGCAGGCCTCCCAGGGATAGAGAAAAGCCAGATAGAACATGAAGTTGACTGGGTAGGACCTGGGAAGAGTTCGAAGAGGGGAAAGTATGATCAAAATACATTGTAAATTTTTTTATACACAGATAATTAGATACTGTAATTAGCACATGGCTGCCGCTTCTATGCACCTGGGACCACAGTGTTCTCACCTGTAAAATAGTGCCAAAAAATACATTATGAAAGAGATTTGGAAAATTAAATATAAAGTAATTCATGGTAGACATTTAACACAGTTTTATCCCCCCAACAAGAACACAGCAATTGAGGTAATATCACTACTTTCTTTGTTTATGGTTTTGGACACATTTATGTCTGAAACAAATTTTTTTTACAGTGTTTTTTGAATAAACTTCCTTCCAAGGCCTCACAAGATGATGCGCCCTTCACAGGTTCTCTCTGTGTGCTAGGTAAGACACTGAGACTGAGAAGGAAGAACAAAGGAAGAAAAGGAAAAAGATAAAGGCACATGCCAACAAGGCTTCAGCCATGGGGTACTGAGCAAGGGTTAGTTATTTCCCAAGATTTAAATTTACTCCTGTGGACCGTCTGCACGCTGTAACTGCCTCTAACCACAAACCTTCATGTGCCTGTTAGTCACAGCAAGAGCTGTGAGCTTGGGAAGTGTTATCCTTCTACAATCTCCATAAGACAAAATTATAGACACTTATCTGTCACACTTACACATTTTTGGTTATAGTTTTAGCAGGCTTTTTCTTTTTGTCTCTCTTTCTTTCTTTTTTTCCTTCCTTCCTTCCTT
>LOEQ01002122.1:50099-93749 GCA_001685075.1 Bramus lutescens | reverse complement strand
ACATGTCTATACACATGGAGATGTTATAACATGTCTATACACATGGAGATGTTATACACATGTCTATACACATGGAGGTGTTATGTCTATCCACATGGAGATGTTATATACATGTCTATACACATGGAGATGTTATACACATGTCTGTACACATGGAGATGTTAGTTCTTTGCCGGTTGCAGAAATTCGATTTATTGGTCTAGACGTACTGTAATTAAACATGTATGGAGAATAATCTTAGTGGTCGTTAAAAGGTTAGATAGAGTCTTGTGAGTGAGTTTTATTGGGCCAGATGGACATCCATAAAACATTAAAGGAATTGAGGTGAAAATGGAAAAAAAAATTAAGCAGATAATGGTAAGGAGTTTAAAGACCAGAATAAGAGTTACCAAACATGGTAAATCTACAAGACGGTGATTATCTTCTACCAGGCTGACAGTGAGGGTGAGACACAGAAATAGTTCCTATGGATACAAGTTACTTCTGGACCTTTGTACAGGATTATCCCCAGAAGGCGTAGCTCTTGCCCTTCTCTTTAGTTATGCTATTTATGTTTTAGACTCCATCTGGTAAACTTTCCCTACCAACCTTGTAGATAGCTGAGCCTCCCCACTTCATTTTCTAGGACCCTGCTACATCTTTCTTACAATCACATTTTTAATTTATCTCATTGATGTTTAATTTCTTTTCTCTGTAATTAAAATCATAATCAAAGAAAAAGCAGCTATTGACTTGAGAGGAGGACACGTAGGGGTTGAAGGGAGGACACCTGAGAGGAGCTGGAGGGAAGAAAAGGAGACGGAAGTGATAGGAATCCATTTTAATCAAATATACCTTTCAAAGTGAATAATAAAAGTGAGTCAAAAATGGTTCACGAGGACAGGCTTATTTCACTTGGGCATCTCAGAAGCATTGTATAAAATATTCTTGATTGGCTGCAATGGGTATTATAAGGATGGCCATGTGTATGTCCCTACAAAGATCATTTGTACTTTTCAGACTTCGCAATGATTAGTTTTCTATTATTTTCTATAACTGCTCCTAATAGAGGTTTCCCCTAGTCCAGATCTTTGAATGGTTAACCTGAAGGTTCTTGCTTGTCATTTATCTCTATTGATGAGAATGCCTGCATATTGAGTTGTTTACAACTCTTCTCTTAGCTTGCAAAGTGAGAGGTCTAAACTTCAAGGTAACATAACCATCTTCTAGCCTGAAGTACCATGAATTACAAAAAGAACTAGTCAAATGGGTAAGGAACCTGTCCCTTAAATTTCCAATTCCCCCACCTTGCAAACCAATTGTTTCTTGAAGTCTTGACTTCTTTACCAACAGCATATTTAACAATAAATACTTAAAAACTGCAAGGAACTATGACTGAGCTAAAACATGGAGGAAGCAATTTCTAAATCTCCCTCAACCAATTTCCTTATTTATTTTCACTCCCTTCTGTTTGGTCCCAATTCTCTCAGCTCAGGCTAAATTCTAAAGAGTTGCTGGCTATGGTAGTCAATTTTATGTCAACTTCACACAGAGTAGAGTCATCTCAAAGGAGGGAACTACACTTGCAAATCTTTCCACAATTCTGAACAGTAGCAAGTGCTGCATGACATTTTCTTAATTAGTGATTGATATGTGAGGACCCAGCCTTTTGTGGGGTGGTGCCATCCCTGGCCTAAGGGTCCTGGTGTCTGTAAAAAAGCAAACTGAGCAAGCCATGAGGAGTAAACTGATAAGCAGCACACTTCCATGTCCTCTGTATCAGTTCCTGTCTCCAGGTTCCTGCCCTGTTTGAGTTCCTGTCCTGACTTCAGTGATGGACCATCAATGTAGAAGCATATGCCAAAGAAATCCTATCCCTCCTAACTTGCTTTGGTCGTAATGATTTATCACAGCAATAGTAAACCTAACTGAGATACTGGTGAATATTTAAAAGCCTACAATCAACATTCCTGAGGAACCTGTGAAACTGGTTTCTGCCTGCCAGAAGGGCCCCTTCCCTTGGCTTATACCTGGGGTGACATATCAAACCACATGTTAATCTGCAGGGTACTCTAGTCCCTAGTAACATGTCCCTGTTACGAATATCAAAGCCCCCATGATAGCCTCCTGGCCCTTCTCAACACCCATCACCTCTACTATGATAGTTTCCAGGCTGCTACAGCTAAGCCACTCTCCTCTCTTTGCAACATAACCCTTTCTCACTGGCAGACTTCTGCCTCTATTTTTGCTATTTTCTCTCTCTGCTCAGATATCTCTGGCTATCATCAGTCTGCTTGTTCCCTCCCTCTCTCTATCTACAAAAAATCCTTCTCTCCATGCATGGAGTGTTCATTTTGGTGTCCTTACTGTTCTCTCGATTATAATTCATTGTGCAATTACTTATTGTATCAACTAGTACTGAACAAAGTATATATTTAACATTTTGATCAAGTGTACCACAGGATAAACCTCAACACAGAGCCTTCATACCGTGGTTGTTTTATGGGCATCAGAGGTATATGGATTCAGTTTCAAAATTTGGCATCTTTGTTTCTTACTAATGTGAACCTGAAAAATATTGCATTATTGTTTTAGGAGCTGAATTTTATGTGCAAAATATAATATCTTCCTTGTACTTATTATAGAAATAAAAGAAAACATTATTCTTACAAAACATATTGTCTACTATAATATAATCACTCAATTATTCATTAATAACTATACTATTATTGAGCATTTTAAAAAAAATATAATTTTTTCCACTCCTATTTATGATGAATGTCAACATTTCTACTTAACACTCATTAATCAAATCATTCTGAGATAATAGGAATGTCAACAGCAAAAAATAACCAACATCATAAATATTGGTGATTTAACATAGCTAAATATTACTTTATGTTGACTTAAAGACTTCAGTGTATCTCAGTAATTTAGTTCAGATATCCTCTCATTTGTCAGCTAGAAATCTGAATTTTATTATAATTTTTCTTCTCTCCCCTCAAATTAAACACAGGAAGACATGTCTGTGGGCCCAGAAGAGGAATGCAAATATTGGGGACTCTGGCAATGCCTTTAACATGCACCCCCAAGAGACCCTTATTCACACAGTGAGGACAAAGAAAAAGTTGCTCATCAAGACAGAAATAAATAACCTAGAATAAGGCAACAGTTACATGGTTGTTTTCCTTCCTCTTGATAAAAATGCCATCATCATAAACCGGCTCCTTCCAGAGGATAGAACAGGGGTGCATGGCACAGTCTTACCAGTCCTGGATGAACTTGGCATGAGGGGCATTCCGGCCGTCATTCCCAACTACAGTAGTATGAACATGTGTCAGAGATGTTGAAGATTTCAAAGAGCAGTGGAATCAAATTTTCCTTCTCTCTTAAATCTTTAGTATTTTTCCAGAGTATCCCACTTTTTCATGTATTGCCTGTTTTTTTTTATAATATGGAATTTTCTGATGCTAGTGCTATATTATTTTCTATTAAGATTTTGGAATATTTCATTAGCTGCTGATGTTATAATAATATATGCACCATGCCATCGTTGCATCTACAAACAAATTGGCTAAAATCACTTAACACTCAGTTGATGTTCAAGTTTCTTTAATGACTTCAAATAGATCCTTTGATATTGACTTTTCGAATTCTTACCAGTTATGGCATTTGGTTGTTACTTGTTCTTAACATATTTTATTATGTAAGTCATTTTTTAAAACAATATCTTTACTTGGTTGAAGAAATTAGATTGCTTGCTCTATGTGTGGTGTCTGCATCCTCTGAATTTACTTGTTTCTTCATGGTTTGGTTAATCTAGTTTTTGTGAATTTTTTTCTGTAAGCTTTTTAGTAGGTAGAAAAGGTCAAATAAGTTTAGAACCCACTTATTTGCAGTGTGTGAGATATTTACTTTTGCTTGTTTTACATTTCAGCCATTAGCTTAAAACTTTTCCTTAGAGAATTCTTACTTTGAAAAATAGTGCCACAAAAATTTACATTAATGCTATTAGCAATTATAAATGTCAAAAATATATACAAATAGTTATATGGAGGCATAGTAGCATGCATGACACAAAGTTGACAGAAAATCCAAAGAATAAAAGTATTTTTAAAAGGAAAATACAATGTTGAATCCGCATTTAATTTCCTAGTTATTGGAATGGCTAAGCTTTGGAAGGAGAATCTAATTAAGGGAAAAACCCACAAAAGACTCAAACTCTGAGATCTTCATATGTTCTCTGCAAATCTTAGACATATTCTTGAACTATACATGTGTGAGATGAGGCTTTAGGAAGTTTAAAAGTTAGAATTTTGGATGTCAAGAAAAGAGTCTGGAGTACAATCTTCATTGGGTCATGAAAAACTAGTATCAAAGACCTTAGGGTTTTAAGATTTTAAAAAAGGGGTTCAGACTTAATTAGAATTAGAGTTAAGGACTGTGTGGCCTAAAATCAAAAATTGTAAAACTATTAGAAGAAAACTACAGTATACTTCTATGGGTAATAAGTTTTTATATTTTCTCCAAAAGCAACAAAACAAAAATAGACAAGTATGAAAACATGAAAATAAAAGGATCTGGACAAAGAGGGAAACAGGGAGGTATGATGCAAATATAGTGCTCATACATAAAACTCTCAAAAATTAAAATAAAGTAAGAATGTAAGCAATTAACAAATGGAAGAGACAACATACAGGTAGTGAGAAAAGACCAGCAAACCGTGTGCTGTGGTTTGAATGGAATGTGAGCTTTTCCTTGTAGGTCTTTAACTATAGGCACTGTTTAGAAAGGTTGTTTTAACTTGTAGACAATGTAGCCCTGCTAGAGGAAGTGTGTCACTGTGGGTGAGCATTGAGGTGTTGTAGCCCTGCCCTACATCCCTGTTTCCTGTTCTCTCTGTGCTTCCTGACTGTGGATACAATGTGACTGATTCTACCATGTCTTCCATGCCATGATAGACATTATCCTCCTCAAACTGTTGCCAAAATTATGTTACATGTTTATTGTTAGGTATTTATCAATAATCTATAGAAAAATGACAAAAACAGCTCAAGTCACCATCATCATCATCAGCAGCAGCAGCAGCGGCAGCACTAATGCACTTCGAAATCAGGAACTAGCCTCTCATGTTCATCACAGTCACTACTTCCAAAGAGAGTAAGAGTCAAGGAGGTGGTGAGGATGTGGGTAAAAGGGTTCTATCCTACACTAATGAGACTATTTGTTTGTGCCACCATTGTGGGGAACTTTATGGAGATTTCTTTTCAGAAGCAAACAATGAATCCCCAGTGACCCAGGAGCTCCCTCATGTTAAGCATAAATATTGTTGTAGACGTGTGCACATAAGTGGACTTTCTTTGTCCCACCAGTCAGTTCTGCCCCCACAAACTGGCTCCCCAAATAACCACACAGAGACTTATTATGAGTTATAAATGCTTGGCCTATAGCTTAGGGTTGTTACTAACTAGTTCTTACAGCTTAAATTAACCCACATTTCTTATCTCCACTCTGCCACATGGTGGTACCTTTTTTCAGGACAGCGTGTTGTGACTCACTGTGACCCCTCCCTTCTTCCTGTCACACTCTTTCTGTCTGCAAGTCTTGCCTAATCTCTACCTGCCCAGCTTTTGGCCATTTAGCCCTTTATTAGATCAATGAGAGCAGCAAATATTCACAGTGTACAAAAAGATTGTTCCACAGGACACAAGGACTTCTGCATGATTGCACATGGTCATTTTATTCATAATAACTAAATGCCCCAGTCAATATAATTTTCTTCCCAAGAAATGAATGGAGAAAATTAAAGTACACTTCACATACTCTTAGTCAGCAAAAACAGGGGGAAAAATACACTTGTATGTGTGACTTGTGGCTGAAACACAAGATCATTTTGGTGGGTGAAAGATGCAGAAAGGATTTCATTTATATGACTTATAACATGAAATAGATTCTAGAAAGATAAAATATTAACAGTTGATGTTCCTGGAAAGATTAACAGGATGATCGCTCAGAGACCTTTTAAGTGGTATAAGAGTTTACCATTTTGATCAGAGAGTGATGTAGGAAGATAACGCCTACCAGACCAAAAGGAGCCAATCTGGAATCTGCCTGGAGCTGTCAAAGGTCCTGTCTGTGCCTAGCCAATAAGGAACTACCAAGCAGTATTTCCTGAGTGCCTAGCAACAGGAACTCATGGTGCTGCACAGTGCTCCCAAAGGGTGTGTTTTCGGTGAAAAGACTCCTAGGTCCCTTTGGCAGGTAAGTGCTGGGACCCCATCCTTTCCTCCTTTGGAAAGACCCCTTGGTCCCTTTGGCAAGTAAGCATTGAGACCCCCATCGTTTCTTTAACGTTGTCTGTCATGTTTGTCTGCCCATTCAGTTAGAAAGGCATATTTTTTGTTTCGTTTTTCCTGGCATCTCCACACAAGGGCTGACCCCCCTCCCCCCCAGGATGCAGAATCAAGGCTCAGCTCCTGAACACTGTTCCTTGTCAGGAGACATAAGTGAGCATATGGCTGTAGCCTAAAGAACCATAGACGTTCCCCACTAATCATTAGACTTAAGGGTCTGATACAATTTCCCACCCCTATTGACTGTTCATCACCAGTTGTCTCTCTCAGAAGGATACTAACAGGCAGGGTGGAGTGATCTGTCATCTGTGAGAGTGCCACATTTGTCTCAGCAGGGAGAAGTGAACTGTGTTCTGGCCTGGGAGATGAGGGCCTGGAGGCCGATGCTGACCGCGACTGACGTGTGTGAACTGTGACTGGTGCAAGCTTCCTGCTTGACTGAGGTGGCTTCTCTAGCCTGATGTGTAACTTCTGGTGCCTGGCTCCCCTAATGTGAGCAGCATAGGCATCTGCTCCAGTGCAGGCCACAGCACACAGGCCACAGTGAAGGCTCTGGGGACCTCTTGAACCTCTGCTGGGCTGCGTACCTGTCATCTGAGCTGCCTGCTTCTTCTGGTGTTTCTGTCCATTCAAGTGGTCCTGATATGTCTGCAGCCCCGTGCAGCTGACCCTGCAGACCGCATAGTAGTACATGGAGGATGGCTTAGGGCCCACCTTTGGCTTTGGCAGCCTATCCAGAAACAGCATGTCACTTGTCAAGCTGGGGTCCCAGGTCCCACAGCCTGGCCTGCCCTGCCCCAGGTATTTGAGTTCACTAGAGCCTTCTGCTATGCCTGCTGCTTCTGTAGGGCCTGGTGAGACTTTGCTGCATGGTCGTGGCTGTGGGTGCTTGGGCCTGTCCTGCAGAGAGAAACTGAAAACATCATATTGAGTGAGGTAACCCAGACCCAGAAGACAAATGCTGTATATACTCACTTATAAGTGGTATTTAGACCTAAAGCGAAGAAAAATCAGCCTGCAGGCCACAATGCCAAAGAAGCTAGACCACAAAGAGGACCCTAAGAGAGACAGACATACATGTATCTACATAGGAAGGTAAAAGCAGAAAACTCTCCTAAGTAAGTTGGGAGAGTGGGGATCACAGAAGAGTTCAGAAAGAAAGAGGAGAAGAAGAGGAGAGAGTGGAGAAAAAATGCATATCTCAATAGAACCAATAAAAAAGAAAAAATTCAAATAGTAATTTTACTATATCCTGACCTCAGTTATAACAAATAACAAAGATTTGTGGCTTAATTAATTCATTACCTCATAGTTCTGAATGAGGAGGTCTAAAATGAGTCCATAGAACTATGTTTAGTAAGGAAACTACAGAAGGGAATCATTTCCTGGATATTTTCGACAGTTTTTAAGTTTCTTTTTATTTATTCTTTTTGTTTTTCACACCATGCACCCCAATGCAATTCATTACCAGTCCCTGCATATCTGCCCTCTGCCCTTGCAACTGCCATCTCCAAAAATAAAATAAAATTAAAGAATGAAAATGACGAGAAAATTTTCTCATGGATGCTGGAGTGTGGCATGTGAGTCGTGCAGTAAACACTTTCATCCATCTATCTTTATTTGCTAGTATTCATTGCAAAGAGTCATTGGTCTGGTGCTACACTTCCACTTTCTACTACACTATTGACGCTGGAAACTCACTGGAACTTCTCTTGGTTGTCCTGATCTTTCTTGCCCTGTGTTCTGTAAATTCTGCAGATTGGGATCTGCAGAACCAGGCCCTTCACATGCTCCAACAAATCTCAGATGGGGGTGGATATTAGGGTAGGCCAACCCAAAACCTTCATTCTGGGCCTTTCATAGTTGCAGAGTTGGTCAGCCCACCAGCTCTTCTTTGTCCTCACCACCAAGGTGAGCTCTCCTGCATTGCCTGGTGAGTTCACACTTTGCAGGAATGAGCAAGGGGTGGGATCAGTTCTCCTGCTTTCAAGTCCTCAGTGTAGAGTCTCCCACACCTCTTCTACACTACGGAGAATATTCAGGGCCAGCTCTACTGTGTTGCCCATGTGTGGTGTAGGGTTCACTTTCTTACTCTCCAGCACACTGCAACAGGTGAGCTCTTCCCTCCACTCTTATGACCTGAGGGACAGCTCTCCCACCTGCCTCAGGTGTTGATGGGTGATGATGGGGGTGGGGCCCATGGCAGATGAATAATGGGGGCGGCTCTCCTATGCTCACAACTTCAAGGCTGGTTCAGCTACCTCTCCACCAACAGGGATGGCTCTATTTTGCTGCACAGGCAAGGTGCATTGCCTGTTCTTCTGGGAGTTGCAGCTGATGGCAGGCAGGACTAGTTAGCTCTTTCACTTGACTTGTTGATGGGCAGCAGTAGTGGGGATTGCCATCTTTCCTTGACCTATGCCAAATGTCAGATGAATAATGGAGGTAGCTCTCTCATTCTAAAAACTTTAGGGTGACTCACACACATGTCTGCCAACAGGATTGGTTCTGTTGTGCTGCTCAGACAAGGGGGAAGGGACTGTTGCAGGCAAGGGCAGCTCTTCTGCCCTTCCGACTTTAGGGCCTGCTCTCCTACCTGATTTGGGCATTGATGGCCAGGAGGGTGGCAGGGCATCAATTCCCCACCCATTCTGCCACATGAGAGGTGGGTAATAGGGACAGCTCTCCCATGCTCACAACTTTAGCTCATCCACACCTCTGGTAACATGATTGCCTCTATTTTACTGCCCAGGCAAGGTACATGGCCTGCTCTCCTCAGTGTTGCTGCTGGTGGTGAGGAGGGGGAGACTCTACAACCCTTATGACCTCAGGGTCAGTTCTCCCACTGGACTCAGGCATTGATGAATAGTGGGCTGGGGGTGGGATAATCTCTCCCTTGGCCATGCCACCACAGGTCAGATGAGTAATGCAGACAGCTGTCCCTTGCTGGCAACTTCATGGTTGGCTCACCTACACCTCTGCCAATAGGGTTGGCTCTCTTATGCTGCCCAGGGGAGTGGCAGGGCCTGCTGCCCTGAGTGTTGCACTAGGTGACAGGCAGGGCCAGTTCTTCTGCCAGCTCTCCCACCTGCCTTATGCATTGGCGGGCTGGGGGGGATGTCAATTTTCAAATTTAAAGGCTCTCTTCATTCTTTACCTTGCAATTCTTCCTTCATCTTGGAAAGCAGTGGTTATCCATGAAGTTCTGCCCCTGACTCACTTCTGCCAACACATCCCTGCTTCTCTGTCTCCCTCTTGATATCCACTATGAGGACGTCTGCAAATGCATTGCCTTACCTGGATATTACATGACCTACTCCTCCATTTCAAAGCCCATGCTGCGATGTCTGTCGAGTTAATTTCCCCTCCTCCTCCTTTCTTCTTCTCCTACTACTTCTCCCTTCTCTGCCTCCTCCTCTCCCTTTGCTTTCTCCCTGTCATTGCAGCTGCAGCAAAATGAAAAAGCATACGATGCAAAATGTATAAATGAACTTTGATTTCTATAAGTAATTATGTCATAACAAAAATGTGGGACATAATTTTTATTTCATTTATTACTATTTCTAACAATGCTAATCTTAGAAAATGGGACCAGATTACCACAAAATCAATCTTATTACAATAGAGCTCTAACCCAAGAAATAATCTGAAAGTAGGTATCGATTCATCTGTAAGATCAGCCAAAACATTTATTAATTACTAATGTAATGGTTAGGAAGGTAGCTTGGTGGACAAGATTTGCCTAACATGCTCAAGGGTGTAGGCTGTCTCTCTGGTGGTGGCAAACAACTCTTAAATGTATTTTATAGAAACTTTTTTTCCCTTAATGACTGAAGGAAAGTGGTGTAGGATAGTTCATAACTAGTTTTGTTGAATACTTAGAAGACACTAAGCTAGGTCCTAAAATTAAATCAATAGATGTCTCAGGCCTGTCCTCTATGTCTGTGGAGCCGCAGGTATAGTTTCCAAAGTAATATTTTATTGAAGAAACTTATTTTTGAAACAAACACTTGAAACAAAGAAATTTGTCCTAAACTAATAGTGGTAGACAGCACCCCATGAAAATTGATGATAATATCACATGCTTTGCTAAGAGTTAATCTAATAACAATTTAAAAATGTCTTATAGCATGATAAATTTGGTGCTTAGCATTTTGCAGAGAGACTGAAGTGGTAAATAATTAGGAGTCGAACAGAATCCTGGAGCAATATCTTCTTACAAACAGCTGAAAGAGAGTACTGCTCACAACAGTCATCTCCTGGATTGACAGATGGGCACTGAGTTTCCTGGGACATGCAGAGAGCCATATTAAAAATTTCAGAAAAAATATGGTATACAGTCCCTCATCAATCATTGCTCATTATTCCACAGCAAATGGGATCCATTCATGGTTATCTCTCTTTTCAAATAGCAACGACTCTGTCCCAGCTGCCTAAGTTTCTTTTATAGTACCCTAACTTTGAAAAGTTTTACTGACTCCTGTATTTATCACCTTAGAGTGTTTTCAATAGGAGAAAACAGGTTAGGGAAGATTTGTTTTCATTGACATGAAAATCCTAATCTGACTTCCCACTTTTCTTTCAGTACACATGTGTATGTTCATTCCACTCTGAAGCAAAAATGATACACAATATTTAGAAAAACTAAGATTCTAAACATTGCAGAGAAGAATAAGTAGCAAATGGTTATTCCAAGTACATCAAGGTGTGCAACTTGTATTTAGAAGGAAACTCATTGTACGATGCATGAGCTGACATATTGAGTTAGACGAGAGGCAAAACATGAGTGCAGATTTCAGTGGGATGAACATATGGATTTTTTTTTCTCTAGGGATGAAGTGCACTGCAGTGTTTTCTGTGACAACTGTCCTTGGTGAGTCGATTGAAATTTGTCAGTCCTGGCTCTAGAAAGACAGCTGGGGATTTGTTGAATGAATGTAGAAAAATAAGTAGTCAAAAGTTATTTCCTCTGGAAAAGGCTTACAATGGCAGATTCTTAGATTTTTAAAAATGTTTTCTTACAGAAAGTTATGTGCAATTAGAGGCAGCTCTTTCTTTTATCCCAACCTCCTGGTCTCAAATAAACACACAGAAGCTTTTATTAATTACAAAATGCTTGGCTTATGACTCAGGCTTATTACTAACTAGCTCTTATAACTTAAATTAATCCATTTATATTGCTTTCTCAGGGGCTGGTTCATGTCTTTCTCTGACCTTGACCTGATTTCTCTCTGTATTTTCTGTTTGGCTTCCCTGCCCAGTCTTATTCTGCCTTGATATAGGCCAAATCAGGCTTATTACCAACCAATGAGAGTAACACATATTCACAGCATACAGAAAGATTATCCTACAGCAGTTATGTTGAGAATATTCAAAGATTATAGTGACAATTGGTTGGCTAGATAATTGGTTCTAATCATTATTATGATAGCTTATGGTCTGAGTTCCTTTCAGGAGAGAAAGGATCAGCTAACTCAGTAGAAGACACATGAACAATCAATCAGGGTTGAATGGCTCAGCAATTGAGAATATACAAAGGACCCAATTTCTGTTCCCAGCACCCATGTGGGTTAGATAGCTCACAGCCACCTCTAAGTCCAGCTCCCGGGATTCCAATATTCTCTTCTGGTCTCTTAAGGTGGCACTTTACTTGTCTGCATAAGCCTGCAAGAAGACACAAATGTATATATATATATAGTTCTATTAAAAATAGTTTAAAATTTTCTGTTTCCTATTTAATGTTGCCTACTATAATTTTTCTTCTCCTAGCATGTACACACCCAGGCTATCCACATACTTGAGCTGTTTCCTTGATGAAAATCTTTATATGTATCAACTCATCACAAACCTTTTCTGATTAGCAGAAACTCAGCTCAGTGTCCATTCATTGGCAGTACTTGGGCCTCCTCTCTTCCTCCATCTTAGTCATTCTCAGATATGCCACCCCTTTGTTATCTCCATGTTACATATCATAGTTGAAATTCTATTATTTGCATGCTATTTACTTGCATACTTTTTCCTTGTCCACATGCTATGAGCATCATGCAATAAAAATCTTGTTAGCTGTTAATGAATGGCTTGATTCCCAAGTCCCTAAAATAATTCCAGACACTTAGTAGGTGCTAAATTTTTATTGAAGTCTGATAGTTGTTGTCCCAGGGACCTCTTTGTATCCTTCTTTATATTAAAAATGTTAGCCAAATGGAAATTTTATAGCCCCCATTGTGTTCTCTTTCTGCCCTAGCCTTGACCTCCATCTTTTTGGCTGCAGTTTGAGTTTACTAGTGACTGAGCGTTAACAAACTGTCCTGGAAGGCGTTTCCGTGGCAGTTTGTTACCACAACATTTCTCATGTTAATAAATAAATTTTATCCTTAAGTGGCTTATGTGTGACTACAAGCTGAAGTTTTCTTTCTGTGGAACACATGGGTCCAACTATTGAGAGAGCAATACGTGCACTCTTCCATTTGCTGCGACAGATACTGACTGACAGATGGACACTGTGTCTCTTTAGTCACCTAAAGGGTAGAAGAAAACTAATTTGAGGTCCCACAAACACTCTCAATGGAATAGCTAAATTAACCCAGGCTAAAATTGTTTCACAAATTTCTTTTCCTTTACTGCATAAGCACTCACACATACACACACACGAGAGAGAGAGAGAAAAAAACTGAGAGAGAGAGAGAGAGAGAGAGAGAGATTAAAAAAGCCCCAAATTAGGGCTAGAAAAATAGCCATCCTTTAACTTTGCAATGATTAGAAAGATGAAGTGCCCCATGTGAGCACTTTTAACTCCTATAGTCAGAGGCTAAACTCCAGAAGCAACTTAAATTGATTTGTTAAGTTACTGAATTAACTGTCTTCTATACTCCCAGCTCCGATATTCTGCTCACTGTCTCTTTCACTGAGGCCAACACAGAGGTTCAAGAACTTATCTAGGAAATGTGATTAATGGTGACACAGTTCAGAACAAAATCCTACCTCATTATCATAAGCAGCTGTTGCCCTTAAAGCCTAGAGTTTGTGAATAATTGTTTCAATTCCTTTTGTTTGTCCTTTGAAGGCACTCAAGAAGCAATTTGATGAGAACAATCTTCCCCAGAGGACATGTGTATATTAGCCAAGAGAGCATCAATGGGATGCCATCCCCTCTCACATCACTGGTGTCTGATAATCTCAATGACATTCATAAAAGTCTCCTGGAGTTGGAGGCTACGGAATATAAAGGGATCTTGTGTGCAGAAAGTCACAGAGAATAAAGCCACAGTAGAAAGACAGAACTATAGTCTAGCAAATTTTGGGGAAGAAAAATCAAGAAACTCACAGTAGCAGCTGTAGCTGTGGAGTTGTCTAACTTGGCTTTCAATGAAGAGAGAAGAATGTGAAGTGGTCTCTGAGGTTTAGACCAAATATTGCCAGCAAACCCAGTTCATTTTCCATTTTATAAAGGATATATTTATATTTATATATTTAACCTGATTTAAACATGCTGAACACACACACACACACACACATCTATATTCCTAAACGCATAGCACAGAACTACAACTTGATAAGTCTTATAATGTTACTTGTGTGCACATATTTTGTGGACTGACTGTTGACATTGGATAACCAATTGGTGGGAGGAACAAGGATGACAACAATAGACATGAAAGTGAATGGGGAAAGACTCTAACACTACACAAAGAACTATCGGTAACTAAGGAATGATGAGAACAGGTGAAATAGTCCTCCCCAGGGAAGAGCACACCAATTAAAAAAATGATGTCATTATAATCTGAAAAAAATTTAAAAAAATGATGTTAGAGGCAAATTTTGCTTTTTCAATTGGAGGAAATGGAAACATTGTTGGGGTCGTTAATTAGGAATGTGAGAGAAAGAAAAATATAGAAGAAGTGGGGTAAAATAACAGTAAGAATGTCTAAAAAGTCATAAGAAATTGTGCCACTATCTACCTTAAAATCCTATACTACACATAAGTCGGTTTATGCATTTACATACATAGCTTAAATTAAATTTCCCATCTGGGCTGACAATATTTCCTCCAACAGCCAAAAATGATCTAAGAAAGCCTGCAGCACCAGTCATAAGAAGCCTTTTTTAGTTGTTTGTTGGGGTTCTTCAAAGACTCTCTCTTTACTAATTTAAATATATAATGAGCATATAAGTGCCCGGTTCTATTGTGGTTCCAATGTATGTAGACTATCTATTCTGTGCCTTCACCTTATGTGTGTGAGTTAAAGTGAAGGGAGTTGCACTGTGCCTTGTTTTTCATCAAGGGTATGCGATCCCATAGGTGTTCTGGATACTAGGTCCTTAAGGTCTGACTCAGGGGCGCTCCCCAAGACTGGGAGTTAGACCAGTTTTGGAATCCATGGGGACATGGAGGACGTGTGGCCACCTTTAGTAAGAAGGTCTGAAAAGGGAATCTGATGGAATGTGCAACCACAAGGTCTTGCCTGGCCCTGGGGCCAGTGGCTGGCCTGAGACTTCATAATATTGGGCCTGTTCTCTGGCTATTGGCGTGGGCTAGAGGCCACAAGTGGCAGGGTGATTCTGGGTTATGCTTCATGTCTGTGATGGTATGGGCTGATCTGACCCTGCGGAAGGCTGGTGGATTGGCTCCAGCTTGAAGTTTGGTCATTTGTCACACAGGTGCAGTAATTTTATTCTGGAGGGGACCTGGAGCCTCAGGACATGGGTAGTGATCTGCCTATATACAGTCACTTGATAGTCCAACTAAGGACCAAAAATCTTGGCTAATACATTATCCGTCTGCAAATGGACTCCCTTTTGTTTGAGCTGGGCAAGTGTGTGACAATAGATAGGAGAGACTCTGAGGAGAGCAATGAGCAATGTCCTTTTCTTCCTTACACCATAGAAAGTGATTGCTACTGCCCTCAGCAAATCCTAACTGATTGAGACCAATTAGTGTTCAGCTCAGTGATCAGTTATTTCACTTGATTTTTGTTTTTCTGTTTATTAAGTATTGGATGCTCAAAGGGACTTAACTTCAGTCTCTTGCTGGCTTTCTTTTGTTTCAGTCTAAGAAACACATTTGTCTTGTAGACTTGATTTTAGAGTCCATCTTTATTTGTTCTTTTTTCTTTTACTCTGGATGTTGAGGCTATGTGACTGAAGTTTTTGATTTTTATTTTGTTGTTACTGTTTTGTTTTGTTTGTTTATTTTCTTACTTGCTCACTTTCCTTTCAACTCTGACCTATAGTATGGATTATGTATGTATGTATGTATATCAGGAGAATGTTGTTGGAGGCTGTTTGTTCATTTCCAAGTTGCTCTGACTTGAAATAATCACACAGAAACTATATTATTTGCAATATTGTTTGACCAATAGTTTATGTGTATTTCTGGCTAACATTTATATCTTAAATTAGCCCATTTCTATTAATCTGTGTATTGTCATGTGGCTGTGGCATACCGGCAAGATTCTGGTTGGCTCTGGCAGAGGCGTCTGTCTCCTGTGAGGGACTACATGAGTCTAGTAGCTGCCTGCCTCTCATCATCAGTGTACAGAACTCTGCTGCTTCATCAGCACCAAGGAGGTTTGAGAGAACATCCACCCTGTCTGACCTAGGCTCCTGGAAGGTGTAGTTTTAACTATAAAGTCATCACTTAAAATAATGAGTGATAGAAACTCTGCAAGTCAACTTGAAAGTGCCATGAATTCTTTTCCTAACCATAGGCCATGAGCTTTATGAATGATTAATCAGAATAGCAGGTTAGTGTGGGTAAGGCATCAGAGAAGGCTGGTATTGCTAACCTGCACCTTCCCACAATGCTCAGGGTGCAGGTTAGCAATGCTAGGAATCTGAGAGGCATCCTGCCACACTTGCCACATGTGTTATATTATATACCCAACCATGCCTGATGCGAAGGGAAACAGGAGCAGTGCTATGAGATTCCCCTCTGTATTCTGTGAATACCATTGATTAATAAAGAAGCTGCTTTCAGCCAATGGTTTAACAGAACATAGCAAAACTGGAAAATATATATATATANGAGAGAGAGCTTAGGCAGAGTCAAGGAGAAGCCATGTAGCCCCACAGGAGACAGATGCCTGACACCACACAGAACTTTACCCAGTAAGCCACAGCCTCTTGGCGGTACACAGATTAATGGAGATGAGTTAGTTTAGGATATAAGATCCAGCTAAAAATATGCTTACGCTATTGGCCAAACAGTATTGCAAATAATATAGTTTATGTGTGATTATTTTGAATCAGGGCATTCAGGAAATGAGCTAGTCACCTCCTGCCAACAGGAGAAGAAATGGGATTGGGAATTCTATTTATATTGGTCTGTAGTAGTGATGACAAAATACAAACTCATTTGCAGCCATAACTGTGAACAAGCCTAGATGTAAAGAATATTGGGAAAGTGTGGATGTATTAGGACTATTACAATCAGTTTTTCTGTTGATCATGTTTATAAATAAAAGACCACTTAATTGGGTTAATAAAAGATAGGGAAAAACAAAAAAGCACATATTAAAGTCTTAATTATGGATGTTTTGCTTATTTTTTCTTCACTTTGACACAGGTCTCATGTAGGCCAGGCAGTCCTTGAACTCACTCTATGCTTGAAGATGACCTAGAACATCTGATCCTCCTGCCTCTACCAATTGAGTGCTGGGACTGCAGGAGTCCACCACCATGCCTGGTTTATACAGTGCTGGGAATTGAAGCTAGGGCTTTGTACATGTTAAGGCAACACTCTATCAACTGACTTATTAAGGACAAGATATGATCTTTCTTTATTTCAAGGTAGTATTTACTTCATTATAGAAAGTTTAGCTTTCATCAGGGTTTCAAGGTAAATTGAAACAAGGGGAAGATTCGGAATTTCATTTTGCATATTCTTAGACACAACTCTGTCCTAGGGCTGAACTGTTTTATGGTAATGGTACCCCAGTGTGGGAGAGTGGCCACTAGGCCCAATGGATGGGTTTTGTCCCAAAAAAGCCTCCAGCAGCACAGATATGAGCTCAACCAGATCTCCTTGGCAGTTTTCACACCTTTTCTCTTCAGATGGATAAAAAATTTTCTCAACCCGCACATAGCAGGTTTGATTAATCTCTTACATCATCTCACAAGACACCAGTTTCATATTGATACCTATTTTGTTCTATACATCTATTATAACCATTTGTGCATCTTTCTGTTCCTAGTTGGATGACTGAGGATACCTTCATCTGGAAATCGGTATCGTCACAAATTTTCTGCATCAACTGGCATGGGCCTTAACTCCCCTTATGATGTTGGAAGCACATCACTGACTCCAGTGACTCTTCACATGACCCCAATTTACTATGAATGCTGAGTTCTCACAGCAGTCATTGCCCGTGCTGCACACTCTGAGCTCGTCTTGAGTTTAGTTCAACAAGGCTGTTGTAAAGGAATTCAGCCAAGAAGCATTATGGGTAGTGAAACCTTCTGACATTTTGCTCTGCTCATTGTGTTTTCTTGTTGGTCAGCTCCACACAGGTAGAGTCATCTTGAAGAGAAACTACAATTGAGAAAAATAAAAAAATAAGCCTCCATCAGGTTAGTCTGTAGGGCATTTTTATGATTTATGATTGCTATGGAAAGGCCCAGCACCCTGAGGGTGGTGCCACTCCTGGTGAGGTGTTCTTGGCTGTGGGAAGAAAAGAGGCAGAGAAAATCATGGAGACCAAGATAGTACTCAGTGTGCCTCCATTGTCTCTGCCTCCAGCTTCCTGCCTTGATTTCCCTCACTGATAGAGCATGACCTGGGTGTAAGCTTGAAATAAACCCTTTCCTCCCCCAGTTGCTTTTGGTCATGGTGTTTACTGTATCAGTAGAATCTCTAAGGCACTTACTTGCTGGTGACATTTTTGTTGTTGATGCTGTTTTTCTTATAAGTCATTGTGAACCTGCTAGTAAGGCCTGTCCTGGGTTCTCAGAGGCTGAAGTTATGTGCTTAATGAACTTTTTCACACCTGCTTTGGCAGGTGTGGTGTTATAATTCTTAGCAATGGAACCTCGTCTTTGGGAAATGATCCATTAGTCTTTGCAGGTGATACTAAATAAGTATCTATTTTTTTACTTGAATATCTCCTTATTCATTATCAGTTTATTGAATAGTGGATCCACCTTAGTCTAATGAATAAGAATAGTTCTCTTTGAATGAGCACCTACCACATACTTTTTTCTTATAACAAAAATGCAGAAAAAGTTCTCAAATGCTAACATGTGGATTTCTTCCTCCTTTCTGCTGGTCTACTATAGCACTAGTATTATCACATATTTATTAATATTATTATTATTATTTGTAGAGTAATGTGGGACTACTTGCCAGTTAAGGCAGAAGCCAAATCAATTAATACATTCCTATAAAACAACAAGCAGGAAAACCAAACTCCTTCAGTTAAGCAAATGACAGGATATTTTAATTCAAGGAGAGGAAAATATGGAGGGAATAGGATGGTGTGGAAATTCAGGATGAAAATGCAAAAGAAGTCACCAGTCTGGAGTAAGGACTGGTTCTGCCAGGGAAGCTAACAGGGAGGTGTGTTTCCACCAGGTTGTCATGGCCGTCTACCAAGATCCAAATGGAGCCACTGGTTACCCGAAGTTCTGCTTAGGCTTATTTTTGTCCTAAACAGTTTTCAACTCCCTACTAGATAAATCCATGTTGGAATCCTCCTTTTTGCTATCCAAAAAACTCAAAAATTTTCTCTGCTCCAAAACTTGTCTCAGACGTGAGAACTAACTGGGACTATTAGGTGGCATCACCCCTGATGACAGTAGAAATGGAACAAATCCTTTCTCATACTGAAAACAAACAAACAAAAATAAATTGTTGCTCGTCTCAGTTTTCAGATGAAGGAAAAAATAGAATAATGTATATTCATCTGATTTCTAAGTTCTAACTAACTGCATCTCCTGTTCCAGAGTTTCCACTGCTTGTCCCGATTTCACCTTTGCTCCTTCTGCTACATCCCAACTCAGCCTTTCATCCTTGCTTCTCATTTCTCCATGACCCCTTTACTTCTTTTTAAAAACTTTTGAAAACAATCTTTTCCCATTTTTACATACTTATCCTAGTTCTTTCTCCCTCCCCTCCTCCCACTCCCTTTCCTTCCCACTCCCATTCCCACTCCCTTCACCTTCCCCTCATCCATTCCTCAGAAAGAGTAAGGCTTCCCCCCACAAGGAGTCAACAAAGTCTGGCATATTTCTTTGAGGAAGGACCAAGGCCTTTCTCCCATATGTAGGCTGAACAAGGTATCGTTCCATAGGGAATGGGCTTCAAAACAAGCCAGTTTAAGACCTAGGGATAAATCCTGGTCTTATTGTCAATGGCTGCAGAGAATGTCCCAGCCACACAACTGTCCCCCACATTCAGAGGGCCTACTTTGGGACTACGCAGGCTTCCTGGCTGTCATTTGGGAGTCAGTGACTTCCACTAGCTCAGGTCAGCTGTTTCTGTGGGTGTCCCCATTGTGGTCTAACATCAGTATGACAGCTAAAATGATGGCAAGCACCTCACACCATGTACTCCCTACTAAGAACTGAGGATGCCAAGACAAATTTGTCAGAGGAACTATGTGAATAGTGATTTTGGTTAAATAGTTTTAGATGTCATATTGACATAATTTAGAGTTATCCATTGTTGACTGAGGTTTCTGTCCTACCAGGTCCCACATCCATTTAGTCTCAAGTAAACACACAGAGGCCTACATTAATTATAAACTGGTGGGCTTAGTAGCTCAGAATTCTTATTAAGTCTTATAACTTATATTAGCCCATAATTCTTGTTTATGTTAGCCACATGGGTTGGTACTTTTTTTGGCAAGTCAGTCACATCTTGCTATCTTGCTCTGTGTCTGGCTTCCTCTGTGTCTGGATGACAACTGCAGACTGACTCTTTCTCTTCCCAGAATCCTTCTGTTTTCATTGTACTGCCTCTACTTCCTGCCTGGCTACTGACTGACTAATCAGTGTTTATTTACAATACAAGTGACAGGGTACAGACCATTGTCCCACAGCAATCCATGAAGATAATCTCAGTTGAGGAATTATATAGGTCAACTTAGCCTGTGGTTATGGCTAAAGGAATTTTCTTGATGGTTCTCTGGTCCAGCCCACTGTGGGGAACACTATTTCCCAGGCTGGGCCCTGATCTGTTTTATAGTGAAGGAATAAGCAAAAGCAAGCAAGGAAGCAGGGATCTACACCTTTATCTTCTCTTTGCTCTTGACTGTGGATGTAACTAGTTGGTTTAAGTTTCTGCCTCAAGTTTCTCAAGATAATGGACTTTAACCTGAAGTTATAAACTTAAGCAAACCTACCCTTCCTTAAGTTGAATCTTGACAAGATATTTCATCACACCAACAGAAATAAACCTGGTAAGGTATTAAAAATATTATTTTCCTGACTTTGCTTTAGGGAAAACTGAGTTTCCTTTATTGTATTTGGAGATTCTGAAATTGAACCATTCTTCTTCATTGCTTTTGAGGAGAATGTAGAACAGAGAAGGGGCATGTTTTAACAGATGAAGAGGAACTGTGAAAGCAGTATTACTACACCAGAATGCCATACTGCCCAGTTTTTAAGTAAGAGAAATACATTTTGTCAAGCTCCCTCTATGTTTAGCTGATTTCTGCTGTGGTTGAACAAAACATCCTTTATTGCCTGAGACCAACTGAAAAGTAGAAAGTATTTTTCAGTCTTCCAGGCTATCCTAAAGGGGGCTGTCCAGAGAAGATGCACCCAGTAGGAAGTTGAAAACGTTGGCTAATGAATTTACTGAGTGGTCATCCCAGGGCTCTGTGCAGGCTGTGCAAGTGGTGTGCTACTCTTCTGAGCTGTCCTCTCAGCCTGAAGGGGAGACAGAGTACAGTGATATAAAGGGATACACAGGGAAGAGAATAGAAGTAGTAAATGAGAAGGAGTATGGAGGGCAGGGTGAAGGAGGGAATACAGGAGGGCCAACTACCACTAAAGGCCTTTAGAGAGGCCACATGGAAATCTACTGCTGCAGAAGCTTCCTTCAATATATTCATATATGAAAGTACGTTTATAAACACTGACCACAGGTGGGACAAAGGAACAACTGGTTCCTTTCAAGCCCATTATCTATTGAAATTCTTTCTCTCTCTCTCTCTCTGTCTCTCTCTCTGTCTCTCTGTCTCTCTCTGTCTCTGTCTCTCTCTCTCCCTGTGTGTGTGTCTTTTTTTCTCTCTCTCTAACATCAAGGACTAGTATCAGAGGGATCCCTTTTAAATTAAATTGTTTCAATACCAGGTTTTACCCATGGTAGAAGGAAAAATAAATAGCGAATTAACTGCTGGGTCCAATCATGACCTTTTAACAAGGGACCTTTTCATCTCACCCAAGTGAGCTCTCTGGCAGTCTGGGAAAGCCCCAAGGTCTTTATGCTTCCTAACATTTCCGCAAAGGCTGTGGCTACTTTGGACAAGCAGCTAAATAAACACAGTGTCCCATGCCCCCAGGCCACTGAAAGCACACCTCTCTCTTTTAGTTTTAAGAGATATACTCTAGTTATTTTTCTTAGATTTCTCAAATCTGCACATAAATGAACTCCTTCATCACAAATAGAAGCCAGAGTCATCTTTTAGCCCGGGTGCTGTTGATAGGTTATAGAGGCTGGGAAGTAATCTACTCACAAATTCTTTAAAATAAAACATTAATCCCCTTTGCGAACAACTAAATAAAATGTTGTCTTTAGATATTAGAGAAGTTTTTTTCCACATGCACAATTAACTAATGAAACTGCTAAATGTATAATTATCCAATTGTGAGAAAGGAGGAAATAGCGATTAGACAAGCTTTTCTTGACAGAATAACTATGATATCACAAGAACAAATATTTTGCTACAAGAAGAGGAAAAGTGAAGGAAAAGAAATGAATCACCAGGTTGTGGATCTGGGGAGGAAATGAATAGAGGACTAGAAAGAAAATGGGATGGGGCTGCAATTGGTAGCATCAATAACATATATTTATTTCCCTAAGGTTCTGCCCCCTTCGGGATAGATAATAATAGACACTCAAAGTGCCTCTGCATAAAATCCTAGGGAGAATGCAGGGAGCCCAGTTGTTTTAAAAGAAATTATGAACAACAATGATTGGCCTCTGCTGTCTGCTGTTTGCTTCCCTCTGGGCTAAAAGCAAAATAAGAAAATGTCCAAAGGACCTGTACTTTCCCAAGGAAAAGCTAAGGATGGCTTCAAAGGTCAATATTTTTGGAGACAGTAGATATATTCAGAAGACTGTCTTCCAAAATCTATACACACTGAACAGTCTCCCTTTTTGAAACCCTTGGCTGGGCAATATTGATAGACAGCATAATAATAAAAGTTTCTTTACATGCAAATGACCTTTTCTCCTCCTTTTATGATTTCTAGTTATAATTAAGCCAAAGGTTTAAAAGAAACATTTTGGGTATATAAAGTTCAATTACTGTTCTATCTGCATAAAACACTTCTTAAAATGCTTTGAGTTCTTATTGATTGTAAATCAACATACATTAATGGGATTCAGTTTGTCTTGTCCATATATATCCAGCCACATTTCTTCTACTTTTGTCCCAGATCCTTGGCTCTCCACACTTCCCAACACCTAGTAGTCACTACTGCACGTTCAGGTGACTTTTAGAACAGGCACCTCAGATCTTAAGATTTCTTGCTTTTTTCAGCAGCTGGGATAAATTGTCCTATACAATGTGGGTTTATAAACTTGAAACAGTAGCTAACGCTAGGACTTGGAGCATTTTGCTTGTGTGTTCTGTATTTCCCTTGTAGGCAAGAAGCCATTTTATTTTATTCCCATTACACTTGACAATTATGACAGATTGTACAACATGCCACATGCTTTTAGAGATGTTCCAAATGACTTTCAGACCTTATACTCAGAGAACATGCTCTCAGAAGCAGACTAACTGCTCTGAGTTCCATTGAGATGCATAGGGAGCTAGACGTTACAGTAGCCTGAGCAACGTCTTCTAGGAGAATGCAAGGCAGCAAAGAAAGAAAGCACCTTCACCAGTTCCAAACAGAGGCTGACAAGCTATCTTGTCCATCAAGAAACCAAGAAACAGTTATTCAATTGCTTTATGGTAGCAAAGGAATTTACCAGATTGGACTCAAAGGAGGAGACATTGGTGGGTTCTAGATTATTGAGTCATTGACTACAAGTTGAGATATGCCACCATATGTAAATATTTCTGGTTCTCAAATATAAGAGCTCCTTGTAATCTATCTGAGATGGTGTCTCCTCTCTCCAGATTTTTCTGCTTGACACTAATAACTAAATCAGATTGTAAGGAAGTTCTGGTCTATTTAGGGATGTTCCTTTATGGGTAGTCCCTGTACCTAATATCAGAAAGAGACCAACCATGTCTTTATAAATGGTAGTCATAGACCAGTCCAGATCCTTTGAAGATATCTTAAAACTCTTTTTCCAAGTCTATCTTTTAGAGGTTTGTACTCACGTTAGTGCTGTGATTCCTTTTCTATATTGGCCCAGATTATTGTTGCTGCTCTGATGTTTTATGATACAAGGCTTAACTGTGTTTATGAATTTTTAATATTAAACATGCTGTTTGAAAGTCAGGCAGCTCATCTGTTTTTCTAAATCACAGTTTTTCAGGGACAAGTAGCCTTCATCAAGGGGCAAGTTACCTTCCTTGTGAAGGGAAGCCCAAGTGAGACTGGAAAAACAGAAATGCTAGAACTCAATAAAGCCAATTATTTACATTATCTAGATTGAGAAAATTGACATTTACAAAAGGTAATGATAAAATGCAATAGTTAAAGACGAGGCTTTGTGAGAAAGAGGCCCAATGTGACAATGACTATGAAAGAATTCTTTATAAAAAATAAGAAATTACTATTATATTAACAACTATGTATTTATTAAGGGTTTCTTCTTGCTGGGTGCTTCACTAATCCCATGTTGCTGTGAAATATCTTCATAAGATGTTATACTGACTTTTAAAATGGTAAACAATAATCAAGCATCTCTAACAGTAGCACCCAATGGTACCAGACAGATTCTGAGGACTTAGTTATAGTGAGATTTTATTCATGTTAAACTTACCTAAAGATCAGAAGGACAAAACTAAGCAACTAGAGGTCAGGCAGTGATGGCATACAACTTTAATCCAAGGATTTGGGAGATAGAGGCAGATGGATCTCTCTGAGTTCAAGGCCACCCTGGGCTACATAAGATCAATGCAGAAACAAATTCAGGTGGTAGGGGCTCACACCTTTAATCCCAGTACTAGGAGGGGTCATATGCCTTTATTATCAGCACTAGAGAGTGTATAAAATGGGAGGAGAGAGAGGCTCTGTCTGCCTAGTGTGCTTAGTCTGTGGTCTTCCAGCCTTGGAAGAGGTAAGACTTCTCTAGTGGCTTGGCTGCTTTGCTTTTCTAGTTTTCAGGTTGAACCACAATATCTGTCTCTGGGTTTTTATTATTTGTGCCACTCTTAGTCCTTACTAATGGTGTGTCTCCACAATAGCACAATGAGGCAGTATAATTGTCAAGGTTCCAGAAAGAAATATCACCCCAAAGGTACAAATGAAGAGTTTGTAAAAGACACATTTTGCAAAGTTGTAAATGGTAATAAGAAAACCCAAATAGGGATGATGAAGAAAAGCATAAGAAACATTGCCATCATTGTATCGTTGGGGTCCAAAGATGAAGCAGTCCTCTAAACAGAGTAGAAGGCCACTCAATCAGAAGCATGTCCTTCAGATGTCAGTGGCTTCCACTGCTCTTTCTATGAGGCAGAAGGAAGAAAATCTATTTATGTGCAAACATAGCTACTGTCATCCCCAGTTCTGCAACTGGCCATGGTGTCTAGATTTGCAATTATAATATTTTGTCTTGCCACCCATTACCAGCGTATCTTACTCCTGCACCTTAGCTGAACAAATCTGTTCACCTTGTGGGGTGATATGAAGCCATTATTCTCAGTATGATAGACTTAGTATTTCAGGATCCCATTATAGCATGGAAGATAGGAAAATAGCCTATAATGTCTGCAGTCATAACTAGTCCAGGAGGACAGGCAGGACATGTCAAAGGATGCTAGGGCATCTCTTAGTTACCTTTTAAGGTTTTGGTAAAAGAAAAGTCTTCTATTTCCTCCCATGATTGTGCCAGTTCCAGTATAACCTGGCAGACTTTAAATGTGGGCCCATTCCAGAGATGTTCTCATATTTCTACAAAGCCAGCCAACTGGCTTTAGGTCATTACTGAATCTGAGTTTAATTAGCCAAACAGACTATTGATTTTCTTCCCAGTAAAGTAAATATGCATAAATCAATTTATTTGGCCCTGTACAGTTTTATATTTTATTTTTATAACCCAACACATAGTGTCTGCTTCCATGCATGCTCTTGTAACTTCTTTCTCCAAGAGAAATCAGTAATGTTCTAAAGTCAATGGACAATTTTCTTAGAAACTAGACCTTGTAACTCACTGCCTGAGTTGTACTAGGATTTAACTTCCATTGGTTTTGTGTTCAGAATGGCTGCCTCTGTTAAGGAACATTGGGGATGCAGAATTTTTAGCCTCATCTCTCTGCCCTAATATAATCTTAACTCTCTCCTGGGTTATAGTTTTGCTTTCCATTGGTATAAGGATAAAAATGGACTGGTGCCTCTGAATTATTTTTCTCAATTCTCTGAGACTTTCAGACATTTANTATTAATCACATTCGACACTATTCCTTTTCCTAATTCTTTCCAGACTCACCCCTACTCCCTCAAAAATTTGTGCTTCATTTTTTTGATAATCTCCCTAATCCAATTTATTCTGACCACTTATTTATGGATGTGAGGCTATCCATTCATATATGGTAGAACTACAGGGGCACAGGTTGAAAGGAATCTGACTCTCTCTAGAAGCCCCTCTAGAAGCCATTAAATGTCCATATGTGAGCACTTATGAATCTCTCCCACCTCCATGCTGTAATGTTGACTGGTTGGTCTTGTCTGTGTCTATCCTAGGGAACCAACCACAGCTGCAGTAAGTTGAGTATGTCGTTTCTGCAACATCTACAAGTTACTCTCTCTGTTCGATCCTCTCCAAACTCTATCTCCTACAGTTCTTCTACCCTTCTTTAAAGATGATCCCTGATACAGGAGGCCAGACTATGAAAACGATGTACAATATGTAGGGATTGTTTTTTTAACCAGGCTGTGATTTCTATCACAGACATATAAGCCCTGTGACTACAAAGAGAAAAGAGGACACCAAAAAGTTATCATTAATGCTGACCTGGGAAGTCAAAAGACTTGAATCTGCCCCTTTCCTAAGAAAGTTCATCTCTAAGTGGTGTGAGGATTTTTTTGTCTATGTGTTGCTTTTGTTAGTTAATGAATAAAGAAACTGCCTTGGCCTGTTGATAGGGCAGAACTTAGGTAAGTGGGAAGATGAAACTGAATTCTGGGAAGAAGAAAGCAGCGTCAGAGAGAAGCCATGGATCCTCTGCCTGAGACAGACACCGATTAGACTCTTTCCGGCAAACCACATCCACGTGGCCATATACAGATTAAAAGGAATGGGTTAAATTAAGATGTAAGAGTTAGCCAATAAGAAATTAGAGCTAATGGGCCAAGCAGTGCTTTAATTAATACAGTTTCTGTGTGATTATTTCAGTTCTGGGCAGCCAGGACAAACAAGCGGCCCATCCTGTTACATCTAAGAACATCTCCAAAGATAGCAGAAGTATTAATTACCTCCTCCAGACATTTTAATTAGTATTATTACCATGGATCTTAACCACTTTATCACTTAAGTTCTTGCTTTTTGTTTGTTAGTCATTCTAGCTCACCTGAAGTGATAGCTCTGATAAAAATAATTATACTCTATCTCATGGAATACTAGTGATCCATTTACTTCCTACAAGGACAATATCTGTGCTCTTTGAAAGTATATAAGGGACCTAGCCTCAGAATTCTGTCTGAGACTCTTTCCTCAAGCCCTACCTGTTGTAACTTATTTGATCTGAGTAGGAAGAAAATACAACGTTCAACATTCATATAGGGCTATTTAAGACTTTTGGACAAAGGTATGAATTAGTTAACAGAGATGGTGAAGTACTATAGCTTGTGAGAACAAATTCAAATAAATTGCTACCATCTTTAGATCCATCAGGAATGA
Source organism: Bramus lutescens (assembly GCA_001685075.1). Taxonomy (NCBI): domain Eukaryota; kingdom Metazoa; phylum Chordata; class Mammalia; order Rodentia; family Cricetidae; genus Bramus; species Bramus lutescens. Next base: position 66,233 of record LOEQ01002122.1, on the reverse strand, counting down.
AAAGGATTGCTACCAAATCTAGAATGAACAGTCAGAGCTGTAAAGGAAGTCCATTTCATTGGCACTTTGCCAAGAAGGAAAATTACAAGCAAAGCATAGGGATTTGGTGGTCACTGGGCAAGAGGAAGGAACACATTTCTCTCAAAGGTTATCACATTCGTTCATTGGTACCCCACTTAACCATATCCTTCTGAAAGTCAGAAGTAATGCAGCCTGCTAATCTTGCAGGGCTCAATTCCAGAGTAAAGGCACCATGAGGGACAAAGAGAAGAGAGAGCATTGTTACCTAACAATGATGTTCTTTGACTATTTCCATTGTAAGGTAAAAACCTAGAGAAAAAGTCCTTGTGAAAACCCATCCAGCTCACTAGCTGTGATCCCATCCAAGGTGGACTGATTCACTGTTAGCCATGCAGAAACTACTTCCTGGAACAGTCATTTGACATTTCATCCTACAGACATTTTAGTGATAATGGCCTTTATTTAATGTATTACTAAACATGTTTTCAAAAAAACGTGTTATAACAGACATAGATCAGTCTGGATTGGAGTCCACACTCACAATGTCACACTGTTATCTTCAGAGACAGGATATAAGAAGCGTACACTTGAGTGGGTTTTGTAAAAATCTAGGCCCATCACCTGCAAAATGGGGCCAACGACAGCAGCCTATCAGCCTCAGCAAAGTTCCACAGCATCAAGCTGCAGCATAGCGATAAACTCTAAGATCTTCATATTTGCCCTTGGTTAGTGTCAGAGTTGGCTGGAGCATACTTCTCAGGCCACTACGTCTGCGCATAGGTTGCTTCCTTCCGTTTCTTTTGTCTCTTTGTTGCCACTCCTGCTTTTCTTTTTAAGGCTGGAGTATTTAGGTCTAATAACAAGCATGCTTATGTTTGTCTAGTGATTTCCTAAGGCTTAACATAGTCCTCTTAACCTCGTCCGTTCATGGCCACCCAGTCGTTTGTCTTCCCTAGTGATATTTGCTGTGTCTGGGCACTACGAATATACTTCCTTTGTCCACAGAACAGGGAAATGAAAGCAGAATCAGTTTAGCATCAGCTTTAGGGTATTAGATTTATTGGGCTATAAATAATGCTGAGTTATAAAAATAAGACGAAATTATTCTTCAACAGCTTAAGGCTTAGCATTTTATCAGTAGGAAGAGAAAATAATTAGTAAAAAAAATGGAAAAAATGTTGCTGGAGTATTCTCCTAACCTATTAAGCAAACCATTAAAATGATGCTATTCTCTGACACCATTACTGTTTTATATTTGGTGATGTTTTCTACTGTGAATTACGGTATTAGAGTGATTTTTTTCCCTGTGAGGATATTTTGGAAATTATATGTAAGAGTGGTAAAGGATATTTGACTTTTCTTGAATTGTTCTGAGTTGTATCATACTAAGCTGAAGACTTCTTACTTGCAGTGAGTTTCTTTTTTATTCTTGATCATTGCTGTCACTTTCATTGCTATCATGTTATGCCAAGCATGTGTTCTAATTAAGAGTGTCAAGTAGCCAATCTTTACTTCAGGAACGTTGCAGACGGTACACCTTTCTTTGTGCCCTTTTGTATTAATTTCTGTGGCCTGGAGGAACAAGTCACAGAGATGTAAAAATACATCTCTCAGAATAGAAATGCAATATATTGTATGAGTAAATTAAATAAATATGTATTAATAAAATTATGAGAATTGTGTTTTAATTTAAAGATTATGATGACCCTCACATGTTATGCTCAACATATTGAAATATTGAACATTGCTTTTCTTGATTATCCAGTGTGCACTAGAACTGTCAAATGCTAGAGTGGGAACAAGACAAGAAAAACAGCATCTCAGAAAATAGAATGTAGGAAATAGCATTAGGTCATAGAGGGCTCTGATAGGTTATGTCTTAAGGCAATTCCATCTTTTCTTTTAGTCTTCAGCTCTCTGGTGAATTCTTATGAAAAGAGATGCTAGAACAGCTTCATATAGCCAAGAACAGCATCAGTTGCAGGTTTGAATGTTATAGCATGCCCTTTTACTGCCGCTTAGATCTTTGAAGGCCCTTTCCCTTGATTTCAAGCCATTCAAGGTAGGGAAGGTGAGTTTCCATATTTTACCCTCAAACCTCAATCAGTGGGTGTTTATAGGCATGGTGAGGTGACATTCCTCAGGGCGTGAAGCATCTACTTCCTCATTTGTAGTCCTTTTTCCTGAGAATGGCTAAAGTATTCCATGAGGCCATTGATTCAAAAAGCTCATTCCAAAGCACTGCACATATTAAATGTTTAATAAATATTTTGTGTTAGAATGATTATATAATGACATTAAGAGTTTTTGAGCATAGCTCAGGGTTATTTGACATAGAGTCATATGAAGCTATTTTCTGAGAAAAGATTATCACCTCATGCAATGGAGGCAATTTGAAAAATATTCTTGGTCTTATTCCAAGGCATTCTTCAATGTTCCATTTTATTTGATCACCAGACATCAAATTATGCTACATTAGCTAATGAAGTGAGTAACGCTACTGATAGGCTTGACATTTTCTGACCAGTTGAAAGAAATTAACCATGCTGTCTATAAACAGCCAGGAAATTGGTGACCTTTCATCCATTAGCATTGTGAGGACACATAGAAAAAGGTAAAGAGAGATGATTGATGTCTTGAAAATGAGTGGAGGATTCATTCGTGGCCATGAGCAGAATGCTGGATTTCTAGGAAAGCGCTTCTCTCAGCTGCTGGGTAAGTGAGGAAAACATAAAAAGATTAAAGGCACGCTATCTCAGAAGTGCAGGTTTTAATGGGTTTATCGCTATGCTGCAGCTTGATGCTGTGGAACTTTGCTGAGGCTGATAGGCTGCTGTCGTTGGCCCCATTTTGCAGGTGATGGGCCTAGATTTTTACAAAACCCACTCAAGTGTACGCTTCTTATATCCTGTCTCTGAAGATAACAGTGTGACATTGTGAGTGTGGACTCCAATCCAGACTGACCTATGTCTGTTATATCACTGTAGAAAACTACACTGCATTGTTTAAGTAGAACTGATGAGACCCTATGAGCCTTTGCATTACATCCTATCTTCCACTTCCCAACAGTTTAGTGAAAGATTGACAAATGAGGAAAAGAAGGTATTATAGACCGAAACTGTCTGCTAGCAGAAAGCAATAGAAGCCTCCTTACCTGCTTCTCTGACCTCCCAGGTCTCTATAATCCCATTATTAACCATTCCAGCTTCACGGGCTTCTACTGATTCTAAGCAGTATGTGTGCATCTACTTCCACTTCCAGCAGACTGCATCTACTACTTTCTCCCTGCATGTTTCCCTCCAGACTTCAATTTGTCTCTTTCTTGCACACAGATCTTAGCTCAAGAAACACTTCTGCAAAGTTTTTCCTAGCTTTCCCTTCCTGCTGTCACAAGATCTTTTCATGTCCTATAATTCTACATTTTCTGGACAGGACTTTTCATGTTTACATTTATGAATTGTCTATATGAACCACCTGGATGTCTTGATTATTTTAGTGGGTACAAAATAACAGAAGAGGAAGTGCTTCTCCTGCCTCTGGACAAATTGTAGTTTCTCATGTATTACTTGTATTTATATTTGGAATCAGGATTTGGGCATGCACAGTATTAAAAGAGCAAGACAAAAGGCACAATTTATCAATTATCTTTGTCTAGTTGGTATTATAGAAGAAAATACGTGCCTGTAGTGATGGGAAAACAAATAAAATAATTTCAACTCAAAAATCAAAGCAGCCTGGCCTGTGCTAACACGTCACAATGTGAGAACAGCACTGTATTATGGGGAACTTGGGAAAGCATCTCATTCAGTCTGAAAGCATAAATCATTCATCGCCTTCTTTTAAGTGACAGCTCCAGTGTGTCATATGAATAGAATAAATGGGTTATTATAGTACACTCAAAGAAATTAGAAAAAATGTTGGTGAGAAGGAACAAAATACGAAAGGTTTCTATTGTGTATGCTTAAGTCAAAAGGGGCAGTCACACCATTTCAACCAACCATTTCTTCCTTTGACATGTATACACACACACACACACACACACACTATTATTTTCCATTGGTTTCTTGATTTATCTCATTTAGAGTGTTTCAGTTGGAAGCAGGTGAGATTTTATTCTGCGCATGCGAGTTTTCTCCATTAAGTCAGAGGTCAGATGCCCTGACGTCCCTTGAATAGAAAAAAAAAACATAGGAAAGATGACTTTAAATGAAGAAGTGAGTGAGAGAGAGAGTAGATAAATAATACTAAGGATGTTTGAAAAGTCAGTAAGGAAATGTGATTCATTAATCTTATTTAAAATACATATATAACATATGGATACATATATTTATGGTTTAAATATATTTATGCCTCATGGTTTGATAATGTTCTCTACCAAAGCCAGCAAATATATAACAAAACACTCAGTGCCAGGCATAGGAAATGTCCTTTATAGTTGTTGTCCATGGGAGTCTAAGAGACTAATAAAACGATAAGGCTATTGGCATTGCCTTTGGTTGATCCTCAGAGTTTGAATTTAAAACCCTATTGTTGAAAACACCACATGTTTCAGATATAGGACTTGGAGGAATCAAGCTGGAACTGACCTGGAAACCACCGTCCCAGAGGGCTAACCCTCACACTATCCAAAGGTGTGATGCAAGACGCCAAATGAGAAAAGCAATCAATAGTCCTACCCAGATGTAAAATCTACAAACCACAACAATGACCAACATAGCAAGACATCCCCAAGGGTTATCTGATTGGATGTGAGACACACTGAGCTGGAGAGAATTTGTGTCTAGTGCTGTAAACATAGACAATTATCCATGCTTGGAAAGTTAATATCCTAGAAAAGAAAACTTACTACTCCTAATTCTGAAAGCAATGTGATATCTAACTACTCTAAATGTTTATCCTTAACCACAGATGATGTAGCTCTACCCCTTCAAAGAAGATTCCTCTTGAAATAGATGGAGACGATTACAGAGATCCACAAATGGTCAAAATGTAGAGAATTGGTGATCATGGGAGTGCTCGGGTGCAATTGAGACCTCTACCATGCATGCCCTACACCTAAGGCACAGGAAAGTCATAAAAGAGGAGGTTGGAAGATAGGAAGTACCAGAAGACCAGTATATCTTCTCCTAGATGTGTATTCTAGACGTAACAGGAAGCTGCACTCATGAAATCTTAACTATGTGGCTGCCTAAAAGGACATATATAATAACCACTTCAATAGATGTGCCATTTCAGAAGACTCCCACTCCTACGTAAAGAACTATGAGCACTCTGTAGGTGCTGAGATAGGGGGATCAGTTTTCTCTAGAGATGAGCTTGATAGGTTATCCAGTCCCTTATGTCCTATAAATGTGACATAAGAGAAACTTCAAATCCTCCTCATATATATAAGGGACAGGAAACAGGAGTGGCTGGAGGGGGTATAGGGAGGGATGAATATTATGGATATACAATACTCACTTATAGACTTCTCAAAATGTAAATTAAAAGAAAAGGAAAAACTTGTAGCATAATGACAGTGAACAGTAAAATGGCTGTAAGTTTATTACAGTTAATGTTCATGCGCTGTAGGATATTATGTTAGTTCAGTTTCATACGGTCTTATTCAAGTCTCAAAATACCTTCAAAAGTAGATGCTATCAAAATACATGTTTTTTCTTTTCAAGATGGAAATAAAAACTTTAGGGAAATTAACACCATGTTCTCAGTGTCATTGAAGTAGCAAGTAGCAGAGCCTGAATGCTTGCCAAGGTGTGTTTCACTCCAAAAAGGATTGTACTGAGGAGTGTGTCTATTGTCCTGGCTCCCAAGTCTATCACATCCTGGTACAACAATAATAAATCTTACACATGATGCATCCATTCACAACACAATCCCAACACCAGTGGCTCAGACACCACTGTGGAAGAGGAATGCTCCAAAAATCCAGGAAACAGTATGTTTGCTATGAGATTGTCTTGTAGAAGCATCAAAGAGTACACACATGAAGTTTCATCAACATGGCCGCCTAGACAATACCTGAACAACTCCAATGGACATGCTTCACATTTCTTCGTCTTTACTCCAAGGTGTTGAAATTAGTTCAATTATTGTAGAGAACCCAGTGAAAGGTCTTATGACATAAGTTCACTCTTTTCTTGGTCATTTCACTTCTTTATCCTCCATTGAGTTTTTTTTTAATTGTAACTGCAATATCAGCATGCAAACAAAAGCATCAAAAGAATCTTGGCTTCTCTCCTTGATCACTCATTGACCTCAGCTTTTCTTCCTTCACAGCAGACTTGCATCTGTTGCAAATGTCCTGCTCTAGAACATACAATAGAAAGTGAGGATACTCACGTTGCTTTGATAAACATATAAGGATATAGCAAAGCATCTAAATATGCTGAATACATGTTAAAGAAAAGCATGTATTACCATGGGAAACCCTAGTGATAAATGAACAAAATATATAGTAAATATAGTATCTCTTAGCAGTGGTAAGATTGGAGACAGATTCATTTTTGAAGTTTGCCTTTTAAATATATATTCTTCAATAGACCTGCTATCATTTCACGTAAAAAAAAATTATGCCCCAGGCTGACGGTTTGCTTTGCTTCATATATTGCAGAAAAGGAAAGCCTCTGGACTTTATTATTAAATTTAATTTACAGAGAAAATGAGGAAAATCTCACTGGAGCAAAGACACAAATAATATGCTTTATGTCTCCATAGTCTTTTTTCTAACAGGGCTGGAGTTGAGAAGCCTGGAATCTCTGCCCAGGTGTGGCTCACAAGGACACCCTATGGTGAGATAAGACAAAGACAGAATGTCCCTTTATTTCTGATGCTGCTAAACATCGGAGCATAATATCATGTGGCACATCATAGGCACCCCTACTGTGGACTGCAGGCACAAATATGTGCCACTTAGTTCAGCTGTGCCCGCCTTCTGCGGTACGTATGTTCCCAGATCTTATCATAAGATTCAACTTTCTGTGGGTTTTCAGGGAGCTTGCTGTATAAAATACTTCAATTAGCTCATCTCTGTGATAATTTTTCCATCTCCCATTCCTTTATATTTTAAAGGATGTTCTATGAAACAGAATGATTGTATCTGTGTTTTATTAGCCACTGCATGCCAGAAGTTTTCATGATTGCCTTGTATTCCTTTGCAGGATTCCTTAAAATTTTATTTAGTCGACCCCTAGTTGCTAAATTTTCATATTGCTTTTTACATTTTACTTATAGTTTATATATCCTTACAGTTATATGTGTAATAAATTCATAGTCTATATTCTCAACAAATATGTTTCTAAGATACTGCTTCTGTAATGTAATGGCAAAGGGTCTGGAGAAAGATGCACACAAATTCATCAGCAATGTAAAAATTATATTTCCCACTGATCAGTTTTGGGTGTTAATATTTTCACAATATGACAGCTTGATGTTTGAAAGTCTCATACCATGTGAATTTCCATGACATGACAAGAGAATTTTTCTCACAGTTATATATGCTTTGAATGAACCTTTTGATGTTGCTAGAACATGAGAATACATACGTCAGAGGGAGCATTGTTCAGGTCTAAACTGAGTCACCCTAAGTGGGTACTAAACCTGTGCTTTATAAAATAGTGATAGTTTTCAACACTCCTTTAGGAGAGTGCTGTTGAGATGGTATGGACTATAATATATGACTTTCTTGGAATGGACTTAGAGAATAAGAAATCCTGAATAAAGGTTAATGTTTGTTGCTCTTCTGTGGGTGTTCTCCTGTGAGCACTGTTCCCTAAGACTGTCAGTGAACCACAGGAAGGACAGCGTGATGCCCAGAATGACTAACAAACAAGAAAACAAGTTTCTGTTAAGGTGGGATAAAAGCTCTCAGGAGTGTTTCCACCAGGAAGATGAGATATGCAACAACAGAGGCATGTGAGAGACATGGTTCAGATAGGCAAAGGGAGTGTGAAGAAAAGGGATTGCGTCATCTGCTGATGACACTGTGAGTCCCTCTAGGAAAAATGCGATTGGCAGTGGATCAGAGAGTTCGGAAGAATTTTCCAGTAAAGAGAATGTGGTAGAGATTTTTATTTCATTGACTATGATACTAAGTTCTCCCCACTTCAAGGGAAGCATCACTATGATTTATATAGAGACAGTTCTTTTCTGTTAAATTCCAGTGGTCTTGAAGACAAAATGTATTTTCTCCTTACCTATCTCCAAAATGGGAATTTAGGAATAGGGATAGACTAATTCATGATTTATTCAGCCTCAACACTGTTAGTGGAGGATTTAATAATCTGAGACAGTCTTTTTCATTTTCCTGCAATCTTCCCCAATTAAAGTGCAAGTTTCTTAGTTGTCCCCATGGGAATTTCTACGCAGGATAAATATTCTGAGAATCTTCCATTTGCTTCCATGGAGAAACACTCTGCCCCTCTCTGCCATACTCTGCATTTTAGAAGGGCTGACCTCTTCAGGTCACACCAGTGGGTTCTCCATTTCTCTGACACACGAAGAGAACAAGCAGGATATTACAAACCTGAGGAAGACTTTCCTGCTGATATTTGGCCCATCCCCAAGCACCACCATGAACTGGCTAGTTCTCTCATCCGATGTGTAGATACATTCGGCTGACTCTTCCCACAAAATTCTGTTTCTAGGCCCAGGGGCTGTTTCTTTGCTTTGCTCATTTGTGCCTGGCGTTGGTGAGGGTTTAATGTGTCACACATCCTAATTTCTTGCTTCACTGCTTTACTCTCTTTCAGCTCCCTAATTTGTGACTCTCTTCTGTTTTTTTTTTTTTCCCCCAGGATCTTGAATGATGCAGAACTGTGTTTTTCCACACTCTGGCTTTTCATCTAAGCTTGCTGTGTTCAAAGGCTGTGCTGTAGAATCCTGGCCCAAGAAATCTGGTCATAGATCAAGTGATATCTCAGAACTGAGATCTCCAGAGAAATTCTTTCAAATTCAGCTTGAAGTCATTGGTAACTTAAGGAAGTGCATCACAACGAAAATAATTAACCAAATCAGTAAGTAATCATGCTAAAAGTGTATTGTTGGGATCTTGCTGGATATTTATGCTTTTCATACCTCATTTTCATTATCTTTGTAGAGATAGTGTTTGAAGGGTCCTAGAAGTTTTTAATCTAGTTTTCTAATCTTTAATCAAGAGCAACATTCTATTCTTGTAAAATTGAACACTTTACATTTGATGGAGCAAGTGTGGGTATCGATTCAAAGCATGGCCTTGGGTGTAATAGAAACCTGGGTTTGACTCTACTACTGATAACTAAAAAGCGCCTGAATTGGAAAATAAATCAAAGAAATCTTCTAGATTGTACTTCTTTATTCAAGAATTGAAGGTTATGATGGTGTTTATTATACATTGTATATAGGATACTGAGCAAAGACTAAGTACTCAGTCAGCTATCATTTCTAATATCACAGTGATTATGGTATTTTCCTTACAAGAAGACACCATTACATCATCCGTTTTAACTAAGACCTCTTAATTAAAAAGTGTGTAGGAACAGCAGCAATGTGAGTGACGATGAGTAGATACAAAAAGATTGTTTTCCATGTAAACTTTCCTCCATACTGTTGTATGTATTTGAAAGAGGGACCAAGAAAGTGAAGGAAAGAGAGGGCCCACACTTGGAAGAAAAATACAGATGAGGCAGGACTAGACTTTTATTAGATAAGTGATGATTTTTCTTAAGATTATTAAGAATTTTGGGTTTTTATGTGAAACTTCTAAATTTTAAAATGTCAGCTCTACATTTTTGGTTTTCTTTTTTCAAGATCACGCCTGGAAAAAATAAAACGTATCTGATGACTCAGTCTTCAACCTAGGACACCAGTGTGAGTTCTAACCAAAGGATAAACAAAGCACCTGGTTCTAGTAGTGAAGAAGACAGGGCTGTCAATCCAATTTTCAGATAATTCTCTCCTCTGGTGGAATTCATGATAGGATAGAACCAGAGGAATTTGATGGACCATTTTCGAAGACCATTTCCCAGTCTGAGCAATGACGGGGGGAAGAAGAGAGACATCCAGGGATGGCTGGAGGCTCAAGGGCAGCACTTGGGTCATCTCACTAAGGACGTGAAGAATGGAGAACAGAGTGCTGAAGCTTTAGTTTTCCCTTGGCTGCTACAGTCAGAACACACTGTGCTAAAAGGGGCAGAGAGATTTTGGCCTGACCTCCTTTCTGTCTTGCTTTTCTGCTTGCCTGTGGGCTTCATTAAATGTTCAGGAACCAAGCTAAGCTGGCAAACCTGCAGCTGGGAAGCAGGCAGAAGTCGCTCAAGTAGGTGCCTACACATGAAGAAGAGCTGGGGCAAAGGAGGCTAAGGCAATCTGGTGTCGGTGAAGCCTGTTGGCACTGCAAAGAGGGTGGAAACTAGTTCAGGAGAGGGTTACAGTGCACAGAGCAGGGGAAAGGGATGCTATCCAGTCTTAGTTCTGGAGGGTGTTAATTTTCCTTCATGCCCTTCACAGACTTCAGCGATCCTCCAATCCACCATCATCCATCACACTCTCCTTAACTCTCCAATTTTCATTTTCACTAAATTTATTTATTCAATGGCTCATCACCTTAGTTATTATTAAGGAGTTATTATTTCTCTCTAAAACAGATGTGCCCAGCCTTTGACACTCGTGATAAAGCACAGACATCTACAAAGCTGACATAGAGGAACTACATGGTTGAGTTAAGAAATATCTTATAATGTGTACTGTACCATGTTCAGGGCTACCTCATGGTCTTAATGAGCTGCCGGACACTGGATACTAAAAAATGAATAGTATGCACAGGGAATTATAAAGATTTAAACAACTACCCAATATTAATCACCTTGACGATTCTAATGATAACAAATGTGAAGCTTTTATTCGTCTTCCATACTTATTTGATAGCAAAAAGAGTACACAAAGTTGTAGGGAAGAGGGGATGCATCTGGGAGGAGTTGGTAAGAGGAGTGGGGGGTTCTCTAAGAATTGTTAAAATATATTTTAAAAACTGTATCATATATATAAGAATAAAGCCTTGCAATAAAAAAGGGAAATGCTAGGCCACTTCATTTCATGATCAAGCTCACCAGACCAGCACAGAAGAGCTCTGCAGAGGGTGAAGTGCCTCCGGTGTACAGCGAGACTTCAGGGTATTCACTCTTCTGCTCCCGCCCTCCCTTTGGTGACGATTTCAACACTAATGGTGCAGTTTGCATGCAGAACTGTGCTCGTGAGAACAAGTGGTTTACCTGTTGTCATGCCGTGCAATTAGTACGGGGAAATGAGGTCTCCCAGACAGACTACTCACTTATAAGGCTTTTCCTTCCTTACAAAGACCTTTCTCAAATGCATGTGACACTCCCCTTCCTCTGATACCTCCCCACAGCCTGAATATTCTTCCTCTGGTTTGAAAAAAGAGAAAAGAATATACTCCAAATTATTCAGAACTTATTTTCTGAAGGACTGACATTCATAAGAATTCATGCCAGTTAGATTTATATTATTCAAACATTACATTGAGGGCATGACTAACTGATGTACACTGTTATGATGAAAATTAGATTGTTTTATGGTAAGATTCTTTAAACATTATAACACTGTAAGAAGCGTTTGGCTGATGAAAGAGGCTGTCTTAAAATCATTTATAAACTTATTTTACGACCAGATTTTTGCTATCATCTTCTAACTCTGGGGATGGTGCATGTAAATTTCAATTAAGAAATTCAAGAAACTTCTGTCTCCAATGAAATGCTTCATTCACAAAGAATCCATTAATAGTAATTAAGTAGCTGCTATAAGCGGGATCCTACAACCAGTGAAGTCAGACGCAGCTCTGTGCACTCAGCTGTTACCCTCCTGACATCATCTATGGGAGCCCACGGGAAGGCTGAAGACATCATAGAAAATGTCTCCATAGAAAATGAAGTTGAAGTGGGTCTTTCTCAAGATAGTTCTAGATTTTAGTGATTTCTTGACCATACTGAGAATTATATAGAGAAGCGATTCAGTGCAGGAATGTGTGGAAATTGCCTAAAACTTTAAACATGACCTCTCTACTCCCAATTCCTTCAATAATGATCCTTACACATTAGTGTGAAAACCACCACGGAACTCTAGGGAAAACCGAGAAACAGCCTACTTTAACTTTTACTTTTTTATTTTATATTTTGGGATCTAAAGTTTGCTTGGCCAAATGGTTGGAAACAGATACAGCCAAGGATTTATTTTTTCAGTTTTGAATTCAGCAAGGAGATATATTCTCTTTTGGTGTTATGTACAGCAGAACATTTAGGATGTGAATTACATCTGAAAATATTCATGAAAATTTGGGAAAAATTCCCAGGCATACCTATACAAATGTAAAACAAACTGCCTCACCTGCCAAAAGTAGAGCAAAAGGTGCTCCTAACACATGCGCGTGTGCACACACACACATGTGCACACATGCACAAACTTTGGAGCTCTTTATTCTGCTGGAATAATTACTATGGATTAAACATTAGCTCTGAAGTTACTTCCAAATTTGAGAAAAGGTTCCCGTTTTCCTTGCGTGTATGTGACCAGTTTGAAATATTTATTAGTTTGTGATTTAAATTATACTTGAAATTGTGAGTTTCCATATTATGTTTCAGTTTTTATATGCTGTATAATATTCAAATTAAGATAGACATAGACATATCTATCTCCTTAAACATTTATTATTTTCAGGAGAGGACATTCAAAATAAGTCATTCTTCCTAGCTTCTTTTGAAATATATGTTACTGATGTTTACAATTACTTATAAGTTAAGAGATCAGAAATTATTCCTAGTAATTGTAAGTCACTACTTCATGACTACATAGGCACTATCTGTTTCTCCAGCCTCTAATTAACCAGGATTTTACTCAGAACTTCTATGAGATCAAATATTTCAAATTCTGCATATAAGTAAAATACACTACTACTTATCTTTTTATATCTTCCATATTTCTCTTGACATACGACCTTTGTGTATTCCCCCGTTGTCACAGGTAACAGGATTTCATCCTTCATGCCTAAATAATATTCCCAGTGTATGTAAATCATGTTCTCTTTTGTTCATTTGTCAGCTGATAAAAACAGTTGTTTCCATGTCTTGGCTGTTGGGAACTGTGCCGTGATAAGCAGGCGGTACAGATGCCTCATTAGCATATTGACTTAATTTTCTTTGTTTATATACTACTAGGAGGATAACGGAATCATTCAAAGTTAAACTACCAGGGACTTCTACAGTATTTTTCATTGACTTAACTGATTTATATTCCAACAAAGTTCTTTCCTTCCATATCTTCATTAGTACCTCATCCTGCCCTGTGTCTGTTTCTCCTTCTTTCAAGATGAGTTCTTCCTCTATCACACAGACTGCCCTTGAACCTGTCCTTCTCCCTCACCCTTCCAAAAGCTGGAATGGCAGACTATACCACACTTTGTCTTCTGATAAAAGGGCTTCTTCCCAGGGTAAGGAGATAGCTCACTGAGGTTGTAATTTTCATTTCCCTGAAAATTAGAGACATTAGGCATTTCTGTTTGATAATTCCATGAGTTATATAATGTGTTTTGATCAAATCCACCCCCGTTCCCTGAGCAGCAATTCCTCCCTTATTCCCCCCACACAACTATTCCCTCCCAACCTCATGTACTGTTCTTTTACACCCACTAAGTCCACTTAGTGCTATGTGTGGGTAGGTGGGTATAAGATTGTGAGTGTATGAGGGGCCAACTACCATTTCGATTTAGAAACGAGATTTTTCTTTGTCTACAAGAAGGTAAGATGTCATTTTTCTTGTTTCAAGATAGATTAAGAGTTTGTGAGTATAATCAACATTGTTTTCGAGATATTCCTGAGATAGTGGAGGCAGCGCTTCAGAAATGTACCCACTTCTGAGCCACCTGGAAAAATGGCCGCAGCAGTAGTAGGCACTAGGGGCACACGTCCATACTGTTTCCTGTAGCAGCCTGCATTCTGTAAGCAAACTCTACTCAGCTAAATATGGGATTCTTGATAGCCAGGGGAGTCAGAATGAAGAATAAATGGGGTTTCTTAAGTGGGGGTTATAACATAGATATAAGCACCAGCATTAGAAGAGAGAAATTCTGGGAAAAGTAGTGTACACCCAGGTATGGCCATGGGCTTCTCAAGAGATTGCCTATAGACTGCCTGCTTCATTAAGTGATTTTTCTAGGAGTGGTTGGACTTATCCTTATTTTGGTGTGTCTATTAGCTTTCTGCTTCACATCATGATTATAACAAACTATTATGTAAATGTTAACACTTGGTCATCCACGTGTTAGCTTGCATTAACATGATGCTGAAGTCCACGGAAAAGGTTTACACTTCCTTCACTATCTAACCAGCGAAATGAAGACCAGAGCAGACGAATTCTTTTTCTGCTCTGTCCTGCCCATTGCTGGAGAATGGGGGCAGCAATACTTCGGCTACCAATTCAGATCAGACCCAGAAACTTGTTCTAAGGCCAAGGGCCTAGAAGGCTTTCCTCAAACTAGGCTTCACAGGCCTGATGTGATTTCCATGTCTAAGGCTGAGATTTTAATGGTTTATCCCTGAGAGGGAGACATGGCTCTCCATGCTACACTTCTCAGAGCTTGCCTTCTACATGATCTATTTTCTTTTTATTTCTCTAAAACAGATTCTGTGACCTTTGCTCTTCTGAAGTTAGTTTCATGCATGAATAGCTGTGCAAATTGATGTTTCTCTAAGGTGATGATTATTGGAGAGTGTTACTCCACAGCACCTCTCTGCTTTCTCTTAATCAGCAGTATCAGACATTTTCCTTCCCTAGGGGAGGAAAGTTGACATTCACAGGATGTCTTTTGTAAACTTCTTTAGGTAGAAGATAATGTTTGATCCCAGTCAGTACCAGTCAGAATAGTGTCTCACTACTGACTTTCAGATATAAGGTGATAAATATAATTAGTGCATAAAACAGAAACATTAATCAAGAAGTGATTTTTTTCTGAATTAAAAAGAGGGCATGTTGATTCTCAGTTTTCTGAGAAATCACTGCACTGATTTCCAGAGTGGTTGTACAAGTTTGCATTCCCACCAGCAATAGAGAAATGTTCCCCTTACTCCACATCCTATCTAGCATAAGTTATCATTGGCGTTTTTGATCATAGCTGTTCTGACTGGTGTAAGATGGTATCTCAGAGTTGTTTTAATTTGCATTTCCCTGATGGCTAAAGATGCTGTTAAGTGTCTTTCAACCATTTGAGAGTCTTATTTTGAGAGTTCTCTGTTTAGTTCTGTGTCCCATTTTTTAATTGGATTATTTGGAATTTTGATATCTAATTTCAAGACCATGATGGGAATGCCCGCCGAAACAGTTTACCTGAACTAATGGGAGCTCACCAACTCTTGCCAGACAGAGAAGGAACCAGCATAGGACCAAACTAGACCCTCTGAATGTGGGTGACAGTTGTATTGCTGGGGCAGACTAAGGGGCCACTGGCAGTGTCACCAGGATTTATCTCTACTGCTTGTACTGGCTGTTTTGGAACTTATTCTCTTTGGATGGATACCTTGCCCAACCTAGATATAGTAGGGAGGGCCTTAGACCTTCCCCAAAGCAATGCGCCTTCCCCTCTCTGAGGAGTGAATGGGGGTGGGGTGGAGGCAGAGGTGAAGGAGTTGAGAAGAAGGGAGGGAGTGGGAACTGGGATTGGTATGTAAAATAAAAAAGATGGCTTCTTTCTTTTTAAAAAAATTCTAAAAAAGGAACAAAGAGAAAAAATAAAATAGGGACAGAATAAAATAATTTGAGAAAGTTAATTAATTTAAGTTCTTATTTGGCGTTGTAAAACAATTTTGTAGATGTCAGAAACTCATAGCCCCAGAGTCCTCTGGCCAATGAACATCCAAAGGATCAAATACTCTGCAAGTCACAGTCAAAGCAAGCCACATAAATAATGGGTTGCATTATTTCATTGCAAAATGAAACTCCCAGCATGCTTCTCTTCAAGAAAGTAAACTGAGCAGCTTAAAAAAAATAGCTTCTACAATTCCATAATTTTGAAACATGCAATTCTGGATTCAATTTAAATTAACAAAGGTGTGAAAGTCTCTTCAATGCTCTTGGGGG
>LOEQ01002122.1:34507-50093 GCA_001685075.1 Bramus lutescens | reverse complement strand
TTATCCAAGTATGAAATGTGGATCTCTGTGAAGGGCACCCTAGACAGCGAGAACTGGAAGACGTTCCAATACGACATCGAAAGAGTTGTGTCCGTTTACGTTTGTAGCATTACTTTCCCCATTAGCTAAATTATAGATGCAACCCAGGTGTATATCAACAGCTAGATGAAGTGAATCAAGAAAGCATGGTTTATGTATGCAACAGACTTTTTCATGCACAAAGCAGAATGAAGTTATGTCATCTGAGGCCAGATGGATGCAGTTGGACATAGCCATACGAGGAGACTTAAGGCAGTCTTGAAAAAGAAGACTCCTTTTGGAGTCTCAGACACAGAAAACCATTGTGTTCAGATGATGTGAAAGCAAATGAAATTGTCTTGGGCACAGAGGGAACCAAGATAAGGTCTGAGGTGTGAGAAAGGGTGTGGGGGCAAGGGATGGAGAGAATGTGCCAAAGGCACATGTTATACTTGTACAAAAATGGCCTTTTGCAAACCCAAAAGAACCAAATGGAATAAAAAGAAAAGGACATGTCTAGAGGGAAGGGGATATCACTAGCCAGTTTTGTTTTGTTTTTGGTTGGTTGGTTGGTTTTGTTTTTTTGAGGCAGGGTTTTTCTGTGTAGCCCTGACTGTCCTGGAACTTCTGCTGTATACCAGGCTGGCCTAGAACTCAGAGATCCACCTATCTCTTGAGTGCTGTGATAAAAGGCATGTACCTCCATGCCCAGCTAGTGACCAGTTTTATAAACAATATGACACATTTAGAAATGGGCAAAATGGAATGTTGCTATAACTTCTGCCAATCTCTTTAGTAGAAAGGCAACTTTGTTTGTTTTAGTCAGCGTTTTTTATTATGAAGGAGGTAGAACATTTTTGCCTATATGAAGTATGAATTTTTTTGCCATTTTTTCTATTGGATCACTAGCCTTTGTGTCTTGGTTTTAGCAAGCAGCCTTTTGTGTATTGGAGAGCTTGGTCCTTTGTGCAGAACAAAGTTGTACTTTTCCTCAGGTTCAGTTTGTCATATTTTTCTGCATTATTTATGGTGTTTTATTTTCTGTGAAGAAGTTTAAACATACATAGTTTCATTTATGATTTTTCTTTTATGGCTTATAGATTTTTGATTCATAGTTAAAATGTTTTCCTACTGCAAGATTTGAGAAGAATTAATCATCTGCCCTGTACTCTATTTGTGTTGTAACTAGCTAATCTTTCAATGTTAACAGCTCTGCTAATCAATTACTCTTAGCTCTATAAACACATTTCAGCTTAGTTCTTGAAAGTAACTTCCTGTCAATGGTGGTAATGGATAACCTTTCCACAGACTGTAGAAAAAAGGAAAGGTGGGCAAATAATAAAGAGACAGCAACTCCCCACCTTCCTTTCTGGAGCTAACTTGTGTGTTTGCTCATTGAGCCTGAGAATTTGAGTTTCAGTAGAAAAAAATAATGTCACTAATGATGGCTAAATTTTCTAGCTCTCACCACACCTTTCTTTGGTCTGTCAGCACCAATCACACTGCACTTCAAATTCTGAGTTTTCTATTCTAATTTCTAGACCTGACGAGGTAGGAGAAGAAATATTATCTTTGGTGCCATTTAAGAATTGCAGGATGTAGAGCACTGCACCCAAAGGAGCTGCAACCATGTGGTGATGAAAAAAATGCAGCCATTTCACAGCACAATGCACATACAGAGACAGTGTAAAGGGAAACGTGCCCCAAACATTGCCTCTAATAGTTAGTCATCTGTATCATTGTCTAAACCAAAGTGGAGTCCAGAGGATACAGTGCTTCAGGTGATGTGGTCCTCAGTGTTCAGCCTCCAGGGCACAGGGAAGTAGAGGATGTCAATAATCAAGGAATGCTGTGGATAATTGGCAGGCAGGTGAATGCCGTAGAGTATTCAACATGACAAGTGTGAGACACGGAGATCCATGCCACTAATAATGTGAAAATAATCCAGGCAATGTAAATGGACAGACATTTTTCAAAAGGACAAAGTGTCAATAAATACAGGAAAATAATAGTCATCATGGAAATGCATGTCAGCCTTTGAGATTCTATTGCATTCTGGTCAGAATGACTATCATTAAAACAAGCAAATTCTGGTGAGGATGTGGGAAAAGCAGAGTTCTTGTTTACTGCTGTGGGAATGTAAATAGTGCAGCTAGCACAGGGATTCCAAATGGAGGGTCCTTAGAACCTGATACCAGACCCTTCATATAATCCAAGTACATATACCACTTCCAGATATATATGCAAAGCAATCAGCTACTTAATTCATGCAAACTTACAATTATCATGGCACTATTCAGATATTATAGAATTGGTCTTCATGCCTAGTAACATATAAATAGATAAAGAAAATACAAGATATTCTCATGATAGTATTTATTTATTCAGTACCTGAAGTCAGCAAATAAATTCTGCAAAAAAATAGTTTTGGCAAAACCAATAGGAAGCTAGTTATCTCAACAGAAAACTCTGATTGTTCTACATCTTCAATATATAAAACCAACTTAGTGAAAAGTGTTCCTTTAAGGACTGAGTGAGATAATTAGTGATGTAGGAGGTCCTTCTGTATTTGTGTTAATAAAGAAACTGCTTTGGGCCTGGTGATAGGGCAGAACTTATGTAGGCAGGGAGACAGAACTGAATTCTAGGAGGAAGAAAGCAAAGTCAAGAGAGAGCTGCCAAGGAGTCGCCAGAGTCATACATGCAGAATCTTTCCTGGTAAGCCACGACCTCGTGGTGATACACAGATTGGTGGAAATGGGTTAGATCAGGATATGAGAGTTGGCCAAGAAGAGCCTAGATATAATGGGCCAGGCAGTAATTTAATTAATACAATTTCCACGTGGTTATTTTGGGGGTAAGCTGGCAGGGTGGTGGGAAGCAGCCTGACGATCCTCCTACTACAAATTAGTCTGCAGTTCTGACTACATGGTAAATACTCAAAAGCGATAGTAGCAAAATGCATCAGTGTTCAAAACGTGAGTGTAGAAGTAACAAGGTTGTTGAAAGAAAACAATAACACATTCTCATAACCTTGTGTTTCACAGTGTATTATTGGATCTGTTCCCTGAAGTATGAGGAAAGTTTTGTTTTACAGGAAAACTCAATCAAATACAATTATACGAAAATTAGAAAACCTGTGTTCATTAATAGAAAATAGCAATAAGTGAAAAAACAGCCTAAAGGATGAGACCATCATTTGATAATCACATATCTGGTATAATTCAAAGTGTCTATAACCCACAGTTTAGCAGTGAAAGAACAAATAGTTCAATCAAAAATTCACAAAAGGATAGTAGCTTACCAGACTAGAGTCACAGAGCTTTGAAAAAAAAATATTAAACTACCGTTAAAGAAATTTATATGCCCAAAGCCCCCCAACACTGAGGAAGGCAGGTAGGGTCACATACATGGCTCTAAGTCAGAGGAATATTACCTTCAATACCTAGAAACTAATAGAGACATCCGCTTTGAATGTCCTAATCATCACTTGGCTTTCCTTCGCCCATCTGTTGGATTGTGCAACTCTCTTCCAACAAACAGGAAAAAATTTGTCTATACCAGAAAGGGAAACATTATTCCAAGGTGACATTAAGGATGTCAAAAATAAAGATTGATGTATATGAAATGCATCTCATGCATATGATTTTAACACAGAGGATCGTGGGATGACACAGGCATAGTAAACATAATATTATATAATCTAGAGATGTCAATCACCTATGTCAGTCAAAAAAAGGTCAGCCCTTCAGGGAACTCCTTTCTTTTTTTTTGGCTGTTAAAATACTCTAAGCCAGGAAGCAAGAGATCTTAGGGATATCTGCTTGCTGGATCCCTCTCCGATCTGAGGATTGTACTTTTTATGCTTTTATGTTCACCTTCAACACTATACTTTCTATACTGCCTTTCTATTTGCTCAATTCTTTGTTCTATAAAAGGAGTTTATGCATTGCATTTTGGAAGATCTTCTAGGCCCCTTCCCTGTCTGTTACCAACACAAATTTACTAAGAAATAAGTGTTTTATTCCTGTGAATTAGAGTGTGCTCTATTCTGTCTCTTCAAGCTTGTAGAGATATGGTTCTCCTCCTACATTATTTTGGTAATGACAATCAATCTGAAGATTATGTAGAACCTTTCTGTTTTCTGATAGTGAGAGTTGGAGATTTCATCAGATCCCCATGTATTGACTTTAATATTTGAAATTTTCCAGGAATATTTGAATAAGAGTCAATATAGGAGAACTTCAGTTGGATGGCATATTAAAATTCATTAGAAGCCACAGATATCTCAATTTGGCATAGTTTAAGCAAAAAGATTATCTGACACACAGCACTGGTTCATCTTCTAACAGAGCCTCATCCTGGGGCATAAGCGATGCCACATGGAACAGCTCTTCTGTTCATCTCTTAGTGCTGTCTTCATCTGATGGGATAGACACCTTTGAAAGTGTCACCTATGTGCATTTTAAAGCAGTCACATTGCAGAAAGAGTGGCTGATGGGCTGGGCCAGAACATGCTTGGTAATTAGGATTTGTCTTCTGAATATACTCAGGTAATTCACACAACATTCTTTATAATATACTAATGTAAGTTAAATTATCATCTCCTCTGTCTATTATAGTTTTTTTATGAGAGTAGCTGGTACTTCCATTTTATTTGCTCTTGTTAATATGGGCTCAACCACTTTCAGGGTTTTGAGCACAATTTGTATATCCTGTGAAAGTTGTACTGGTAATTACTTTGTGACTCGTCCATCAACAGTTTTCCATAGGTCTTTTGCACAACCATCTTGCCTATGCTTCTCCTTAAATAATCTCAGGCAATTCAGCTGGCTAGTTGAACAAAATCTTAACCTGATTTCTGCCATCTCTCTTTCTGCCCAATTACTTAATTGCTTATCCTGGCAACCATGCATCCAGGAGAATCCTGCTGATTACACCAACTATGGAGGGCATGGCCTAAGGTCTACAAGGTTCTTGGCGATTAGGATGTCCACACAAGATTTGTCTCTCAATTAGCTTTGCTTCTTCACACAAACATGCCTTATAATATCATGCTAATGCAAAAATTAAACAGGTATCTCACCAAGGAGAGAACAGATGTTTGGGCAGAAGTGATGCTTCAAAGTTTCACTGGGAGTCTTTTCTGGTGAGGACTCCTAGGAAGCTTGTCATGAAGTCCTTCAGGTTGACAGGCTGAGAGGATGGTGCTGATGGAGGTCTAGGAAGTCCTTGACTGTGTTGGCCAGGAGTTAGCACCTACAGGCCCAGCAACAGTACTGGAAGTTCCAAGGGTCACTGAGGCCAGGGTCATGCACAATCTCAAGTCCTCTTGCCAATGGGAATCATCACAGAGACCAGCGAGTGTGATGGTGAACTCTCCCAGTGTTCTAATTTTTCTGTAGTTTCATTGGGCTGTAGCTTTGCCATATCAGGGCCCACAGCTTGGGGGCTGATTCGCTGGCATAGCAATATCACTGTGGGGGTACTTCATTCGTATACTATGCCTTGTTCTGGGCTAGGCTGTGACCAGGTGGCCTGCCAGTAACTGACTGCTGAAGTCTAGCTTCTATCAGAGCTGCCTGGTGGCAAACTCAAGCATTATATTATTTCAAATCACAAAAAATGACTTTTGAGTAACACAAACTGCTTTCTGAGTTACACAAAATGGGTTTTAAGTTACACTCCTAACACAGGGCCCCTCCCTTTGTTGAAAGAGAGGAAGGGATAAGACCTATCTGTACCGCTAGACTACAAGTTGACAAGATGGTACTACAAAGGAAACCCTAGCAACAAAACAATGGAAAATATGTTGTGGACAGTCAAGTAGGACAAACCGTGCTTGAAATGCTAATAATGAGCCTTTGTATGGATAGAAAAGCCAAGTTATATTCTCATGGCAACAGGTCTGATCTCTCCTGGCCCTTCGATATTGGTTCTTGGCCGGATTAAGGTTTGGTATTACAGCCAACAGGATTTCTGAGTAGGGAGTGGAGAGAGAGTGTGAGCGGGGGAACTTTCTGGTAGCTTTAGCCCTGGGGAGCGAGAAGAAGGATGGAGAGTCCTTAACTAATGCAGCTCAAAGTACCACAAGGAATGGATCAGATGGGGAAAAACCCAGCAATGATTCACCAGTGGTAAGAGGAGAAAGGAAGGGAGATTGAGACTGAGATTGTGGAACAGATAGGGAAGGAGCCACAGGAAGAAGAACTTGGTGTATGTGATTATCACATTAAAAGTGATACTAGGAAATATAAGTAGTGGATTTTCTCTATGTCCCTGGTGTGTCTCATCTCCATAGTAACTGTACAGAAGAAGGGTTGGTTGCCCCCATCAACTTTGTGAGGAAGCGTGCTATGTACTCACTTTTACCCAGTGCTTATGTTTGACTATGAAGACCATTCATTCCTCTTGCCACTCTGCTGGGGAGTGTCTCCTTGGAACAAAAGGCCACTGAGCTGACAGTTGGTTGCCTATGACTTCCAGGCTTGCCTTTGTAAATCGTGAGTGATTGCAGCACATGCTACATACACACACTTTCTATGTGATAAACCTAGGTCTTAATAGCTACATGTACATCACTTAATTTTATCCTTACTCATACATTCTCCTCCTTTGACCACTGAGGAAACTGATGCCTCAGAGTCACAGAAAGATTCTGATCCAAGAACATCTGATCATTACTGTTGACCTCTGTATCACCAGAGAGAAAGTATCTTGATAACTGCCCATTCCCTGTTATTTTCATAGTAAAACATTAAATATATCGTGACTTGGAGAAAAGGTGGGAGCTGTTCTGAATCTTATTTTGCCCTGAGCATTTCATGAGTCTCTTTATTAGATTTCTTTCCTGATGCTAAAATTTTGATGGTTTCTCCCTGTTTATTTCTCTTCCCAGAGATGGCTTTGGTACCAATATGTGATTTGATACCGTTAGCTAGAGTCTCTAAGGTTCCTTGATTGGTGTTTAGTTTGAAATCCTGGGAATATGCATCCAAGTAAGACCCTTGATTTTCACATGCCAAGAAGGAAAAAAAATCAATCTCCATCCCTCAGGGACAGACTGCTGGTTTCAAAAAGCCATTCCATACTGCAACACTTATTTTTTTGTCATTGATTTTCTTTAGAAAAATCATTAGTACAGGACACCATTGTATATGGTGACTGTGTTATAATATTACCTACAATAATAATAATGCACAGCTATAATGGCATATATTAATTGACCAAATATTTACTGAGAGTGTCTAATGATCTAGGTTCTTGGAATGCATCAATAAACTACATCTTCAAAGAGCTTTGAATCTAGCAGGAAGAGGCAGAAATAAACCAACCAATTGTAAATGTAATATGGAAATACCTTAAACAATGCAATGCTCAATGCTGAGGCTATTTGAAAATAAAGCCTGAGAGAAGAGGGATGGACAAAAAAGAACTGAGTCTAGAATGAAAACAAGGATTTAGATCACAGAGCATTTGTGGGCATCTGGCTGGACCTTGGTCTTCCTTTTGAGTGAAATAAGGGTTGGAGAGTGGAGAGTCTTCTACCATTCATTATCTGAAAAGAATCTACTTGAGATTAGATTGTATGATGAGAGAATCTGTTGGAAGATTGTCAGAGAAGTGTCTCATCATTAGGTGGTAGCAATGAACATGTTGAAAAGACATCAAGTCCTGGGTAGATGCTCAGGCTTCCTCAACAGATCTGATGGGAAGCCCATGGAACAAGGGGTTTCCTACAGAAAACGCTCTGGGTAGAGAAGTTTTAGGAGGAATAGCTGGAGTTTTCTACATTTGTTCATTCATGCATTCATTTATTCTTTAGCCATTCAACACCTGGCATGTATTTTGAGTCATGTATTTCCCCTTAGCTTTCTAAGAAATAAAAAAGAAAGACAGAGGGACAGATATACAGACAGAGATGGCAGATGAAGGGATAGAGGGCATAAGAATTCACACCATTTCCAAACTCGTCCTGCTAGGTATGACCTGTGTAACTACAATCTGTCATATGAGGCTTGAACAGACCAAGAAATCAGAAGAGTTGGAAAAATAAGCTACTTTGTTTATATGTTTTTAAATTTCAGGTAAATTTTAAAATGTATTTCTGCCCAATGTACACTTTCTGTGAGATGCTATAGGATACTTCTCTCCATTATATACACATACAAGGATATATAATGCATGTATTCGACAAGTTTGTAAATGTGTGTGATGTATTTTGATCATATTCACCCCTGCTTTAGTTTCTTTTATGTTACTGTAATAAACGCAATACCCCAAAGCAACTTTAGGAGGTAAGAACTTATTTCATCTTCCAAGGTATCCTACATCATTAAGGGAAGTCAGGACTGGTGTGCTTAAGCTTAAGCTGGAGGCTGGAAATTAATCAGAGACCCTGGAAGAAGATGGCTTACTGTTTTTCTTCTAGGTTCATGTTCAGCTACCATTCTTCTATACCCTGGGACTTCCTGCCCAGGGATAGAAACTCCCACTGTGAGTTGGACCCTTCTATATCAATTAGCAATCGAGAAAATTCCAGATAGACTTGCCCTCAGGCCAATCTGATGGAGGCAAGTTATCAGTTTCAGCTCCCTCTTCTGTTCTGTGCCATCATAGCCTTCACTCTCCTCTCTTATCCCCTCCCCCATTCCCTCTGCACCTCATCTTCCCAACTAGTCCCTCTCCTCCTTTCATGATGTCACGGGAGTCTTGGGTGAAAGGGAGACTTCTAGGTGCACTACCGCATTTCACCTGTGGGATGGTCAAAAGCTGTGCATCCTGGAAAAAAGACCCATCAGACAGGAAAATGAAGTGACAGTTGGAGAACAAGGGACCATTGGCAGACTGACACTTGCAGACCTGAGGCAGGGACTTGAAAGTGGCAGCCAGGTGCTGAGGGTCCCTGACAGAAGGATAACAGCTATAGATCCTGAGGCCTGACTTTTAAACAGTCCCCACCTTCGCAAGAGTGTGTCTGGATACCCAGAGTGTCCTTAAGATTACGGATCTGAGACTGGAAGGGAAGGTAGCAACTTTCCACAGCTAAAGGAGAGATTCTGAGAGTCTTAGAAACAGAAATATGGATTGACAAACATAAACATGAGAGAGAGAGAGAGAGAGAGAGAGAGAGAGAGAGACTTTAGTAGAATAGAAAAACAGTCGTTATCAAAGGGAGGTGAGAATCCAGGTTGGACATTCTATAGGCTCCTGAGTGCCCTGCCTTCAGACTTCCTTGCCTTCCTGATTGGACCTGCCTGGGTATTCTTTCTTGGATAAGTTCTTTTTTCCCTGTTGGCTACTACCTCCTGGAGTGTGTGTATGTAGAGGCAGAGAAGACAACCCCAGGAATAAGGATCAACCTGTTCATGGTTTCCTAGATCATGCCAAGTTCCTCTGACTCTCCTTTTTTCTCTCTCTGAGGCTGACACAATTGAAGATGGAAGAGACGTCTGCTCTGGCTAATTCCAGCTAAAAGATGGGTGGTATTATAGAATGTTGATCAAAGATAGGATGTTTTCAGACATGGGTCCTAGGGTTCCTTGCACAAGGCTGAAAGAGCAATCAGTTGTCTGTGTAGACCTGGGTTGCTGGAGATCTATTAAATAACAATGTGTTATGTGGGTCAGGCAAAATCTATAGCCTACAGGGAGTGATACCATTAGAATAATTATAACCCCTGGGGAGAACCTGATCAAAACACAGTTGGAGAAACCTTGCCTTTATTAAAGGAGAGCAGACAAGGAAACCATTCAATAATACTTTGCAGGTTTTGATGTGTCCACTAGGCTGGTGATTTCCCTATAACCTTTGGCCATTGCAAGGTCTTCTCCATGGAGAAGGCCACTGGGTTGACTCAAGAGCTCACAAAGCCTCTCATCTGCAGACCCCACTTCATAAGTCAGCCACAGGGTCTCTACTATCAACACCACCTCTTGGGAAACATTAGGAAAGAAGGGTAGCATTGAAGGGAACTCTGTTGTACATTGCAGCCTTTTCCCTCCTCCTGAAATAATAGCAGACTTTATGTTCTATCCCAAACAAGGAGGGACCTTTTCTAATAAACATTTCTGCTCAGAGGTGTCCTATTCTAGTTTCCCTGCAATCTCTAAGCTTACAATGATGCTGTCTACTAGGTTCTTTTTACCCAGAGAGGCTACAGCTAACTGGGTCTTTTGTTTCTCTGATCCAAGTCTGGAATATTTACAGGACAAAATGGGTCTGCTGGAAGATTATGACTTTTTAGTATAGTGAGGACACAAGTAGTGGACTTAGAACCTGCAAGTATCTCACTGACATCTGGACTCCCAGGTAAAGAGAGGTCTGTGTGTGTCTCAGCCATCCCTCAAAGGAAAGTGACTCTTATGATCCTTATGGACACAGAGGGCCTTCTTCAATATGGTCAGCAGGATGGTAACAGTTTGGGGAGAGCGGACCCATCAGGTCACACTCAGAAGTTGGGTTCAGACAAGATTGGGCACATTCAGGGCAGTGTGGCCTCACCTCTTGCCCACTGCTGCAAGGGGTGTACTAGGTAATGCTGGAGGGCTCACCCTGGTGGTGAGGATGGGGGAGAGCTGATGGGCTGTCCAACCCTGCAAGTACCCAGGCCCAGAACCAGGGTTATGTGTTGGCTTACACTCAAATCCACCCATCTACAATCTGCTGGAGGATGTGAAGAGGCTGGGTCAGCAAACCCAAAGCTGCAGGATCTCCATGACAAAGGGCAACAACAGGACATCCAAGTGGCTTTCCAGTGAGGGCCCAGCATGGATAGTGTAGCAGAAACAAGAGAGCTTGAGCCAGACCAGTGATTCTTTGCACTTGCACGTAAGGACCTATGGACAAAGGGTTTACTGAATGACTCACAGGGCTACACTACATCCTCCATGATAAGATTTTGCCTTTTTTTCCCCTTTTCTCTCTCTTTGTTTGTTCTCTTAAATTTTATTTTATTATGGAGTGGTTGCAGGGGCTGAAGGCAGATAGGAAGGTACTGGGAAACGAATGAGATCGAGATGCATGCTGTGGAAGACACAAAGAACAAATAAAAAGGAAGGTTTTTTTTTAGAAGTTGGGTTCATCACTGAGGTAACTATTGCAGCACTCTACTCCAAAGCAGGGCTGACAGTCTTTGCGACAGTGTTCTCTCTTACAATTACTTGTTATGGTCAGGTTCATGCATCCTGTACTTGGATATTCCTGACTGGTCGTGGTTATACAATGTGTTAACCATTCTTGGTCAAGGATCCTTGTCATATTGATGGTGATACAGACGGGGATAGGAAATTTTGATTCCTAACACTGGTATCTGTCAAGGAATTATTGAAATGAGTGCTCTTATCTGGGCTCAGGCTAAGAAAAAGAGCATTCCTGAAACGGATCCCCTTTGTTTAGATTCAAGGTGGTCTTGTGCCATTTAGCCAGGAATTTACACCTGCTGCCTTGACAGACATAAAGAACAGGAAATCCAATTGTCATTCCGAAAGGGGGTCTTCTTAAGGACTTTTACCAGTACTAGCTCTCCAGAGCAGAATGGGGACTGCCCCGTCTCTCTTCCATCAAGGGCTCCTTTCCTGCCCTCTGAGAGAATTTGTAAGAGCCTGGCTAAATGACTCAATGTGGGACACCAGCTGGATAGTCTCCAGTCATGCAGCAGGGCTCCACATAGGGAAGGCCTGCAGACAAAGCCTCAAAGGGAGTCAGAGCCAGTTCCCCAGGGATAACCCTTAGCTACAGCAAACTTTAGGGCAACAGCTATGCTCAGAGAGTTCGGATCTCTCATATCAACTTAGTGAGATATATTTTGCATAAGCTGTTTATCCTCTCTACCTTTCTAAAACATGGGGGATGCTAACCTCAGTGGAGCTTAAACTCTATTGCTGGGCTTGAGTGACACCTGGTGTGACTTTTGTTTTGAAGACTAGTCCATTGCATATATGCTTCTAGTATTTTTAGTCTAAGAACGTTTTTGTCAAGTTGGGAGCTTAGGCCCCTGCCCCTTGCATTTATTCCAGCCCTCAGGCCTGGTCTGGACTCCAGGGTATTTAAGTGATCCCCCCAAAGAGGAACACGTGGTCTCCCTTTCTTCCTCCCCGGAGTCTGCCACTTCCCGGTTCCCCCTCGGGGCCACCAGAGAGCACAGATCTCCCATTAAACCTGGATATTTTTTTAAATTGGCTTGTTTTGATTCGGCTTGATTGGGAATTTTTGCATTGGCAGGGAGCTCGCGTTGGAAAATATTCCTAACACGTTTCATTTGGGAGGGACTTTATCATCTGCTCCTTTTCTGTTTGGCGGTGGAAGGTTTCAGCCTATTCACCCATGCTACTAGCAGATGATTTTTCGTACCCTCACCCCTGGAGTGTGTGATAAAATCAATTTACTAATCTTTTCCTTGATATTTCCTCTGCCTCTGCATGCGGAAAAAAGAGTGTGGGGAGTCACAGAAGCCCTGAGTGAATGTGCATTGTTTATGTTGTTTGGCTCAAGTCAAGGGCTGATTACTCAGATCCATGGGAAGGGGGGCAAACCTTCCCCCTGGATGAGCTTCACAGAAATGTCCGAGCCTTCCTTTGGTCCAAGTGAGAGAGTTGAGGGTGTGTGCAAGTATGAATGATTAGGAATGATTGACCATTGTGTACAAAAGATAGTGATTGCAACTTCTTCCTCCTGGATGGTTATAGCCTGATACTGCCAGTCTATAGGAACCTCCAGCCTGTACACAAAAACAGCCCTGCCAGAAAGTGAGTAACACTGGGGATGTTGAGGGTGGGAGACACAAAGAAACTTACCTTTTCTTGTTCTTTTCTTAATGAACCACTGAGTTTACCCGAGGTTGCTCCCAGAGCTTTACTATTGAAGAAAAATGATTGACTTGCCCCAGTAGGCTATTCATTGCCCATATCTCCTCATCTAGGTATAAAATCTCATGAACCACGTTCTTACTAAAGAAAGAAGGCTGACGACTCAATCTTGGGGATCTTGTATAGGTTTATGTGGGTAGCCGCAGAATCTGTGTCCCTCCACAAGCTCTTTCTGCAGTCCTTAATATATCCCACTTAACCCGCTAGGTCAGTGGTTCTCAACTTGTGGGTCTCGACCCCTATGAGAGTTGAACAGCTCTTCCACATGGGTCATCTAAGACCACTGGAAAACATAGATATTTGCATTATGATTCATGGCAGTAGCAAAATTCCAGTTATGACGTAGTTATAAATATAATTTTCTGGTTGGGAGTTACCATAACATGAAGAACTGTATTAAAGGGTCACAGCATTAGGAAGGTTGAGAACCATTGCTCAAGGCAATGACTGCCCATTCCACTGTTTGGAAGATGTAGCAAACCAGTGCTCTTAGTTTGGAACTAAGTAATTCCTCAGTTAGTCTTAATTACATCTGTTGGAGGTTAAAAAAAATTCTTTTAGCTTCACAGGAGTTAAGAAAAAAAAAACCTATCTCCCAGCTTTTTATGGTGACTTCTTTTAATCTTATATTTTAGGTACCAATGTAATAACTTGTTTGTTTTGGTCATGCCCTGCAATTATGATTTTTGAGTTGGTTCTGAAGTTTATATATTTCCATAAATATGTTCCGTTAGGGGGACACGTAATCTGTGGTCCTTAAATTCTATTTGAATTAGGCAAAGATCTCTTTCGTCCATTCAAGATGCTTGTTTTATCCTGCAGATGCAGTTTTTGGTTAGTGAGAAAGGACATAGCTCACAACTCTGTGAGACACAGACGTACTTTTAGGGCCAGCTTGTTTCTACCCTTAGCTTGAATGCCATGTGGAGGGAAAGTGGGAGGTATAGATAGGACACAAGGGAGAAGTAGTCAGTAATAGGCAAACAGAACTCATGAACACTCGGGGACCTATAGAAATTAGCAACAGCATTCTCCGTGCATTGGCATAGTCTAGCGTTATAAGCAATACCTAGAGTTCCTCAAAAGATGAGAGTTGGCCAAATTGTAATGTATATTCTTACTCTGGGAGCTGGTTAAAGGAGCTGAAACTGTGTACTTGGTGTGAATCCTGGTCACGAGTTGGAGCGCTGAGGTCTATCCTTATGTCTCTCAGGATCTCCATGTTGCATTTGCCTTTTATTGCAGACTAATTGATTTTGTTACTGAGAAACTTCACTGCTCACTTGGGCATTAGGGCTGAGTGGTACAAATACTTCTAAAATTTAAGTTTTTATAATCTTACGAAAGAATCAACTGTCCAGATATCAAACCTGCCTAAGTATGTGAAGGATGTTAAATTTTTAAATAATTTGTTTTCATGGCAAAAAAATCATCACATTTTAATACTCCACCTCTCCATTTTGGGCATCAGAATGGATCCATCAGTGTGTCTTCTATAATGAATTACCACAGGCTGTGTGTATTAAAATAATATGATTTATCTTACAGTTCTTTACATTGTGAGTCTCGTCTGATCAAGGTATAAGAGCTGACAAGGCTATATCACTGCTTGGTACTTGTAGGATGGAGCCTCTGGTTCTTTTTTTTTCCCCTTGCATTTGGAAGCTACTGCATTCCTTGCCTCACCATAGCCTTTCTCTTCTTTGAAGCCAGGAGTGATCAGCCAAGCCTATGTCACTGGTTCCTCTCTCTGACCCATTCACATTGTGATTACACTGGAACCACAGATATTTGCAGAACAGCCTCCCGACTGGAGAGTCAGTAAATCAGCAGCTTTACTGCTTCATCCTTTGCAGGCTTCTTCTTGATGTGCACATTGGGAATTTGTGACAAGATATATTCTGGAGAGTAAGACTTGGACATTCTGGAAACATCTGTTGTTCTGTCTATTGCAATAGGTCCTTGTGCTGAAATGCCTTTTACATAGAGATTAATTAACACAAATCTTAGAAATGAAATGTTCTTGAATTCTGGTGCCCAGTGTTCTATTTACAACAAACTACTAATTGCTTACAGAGCTCTCACTAATGACAAAAACAGTCTCTGAATCTTCATGAATTTCCAAACACACTTCCAGCGAATGAAGAAGATGATCACGTGAGGTTACCATTTCCTTGTCTCATTTCCTCTTCTAAGATCTAATTTCATAAAATATTTCTAAAGTAAACCTCTTGAACTAATTTAGTTTGACAGTTTTGACTAGACTTGGTCAAAGCAGCTTCACTTATTTCAGAGTCAGAGAGGTACATTTACTCATGTTGTTCAAAATCAGATGCCAACACTTGGTGAGAACGTATTTAAGCATTGAAGGCACCCAAAGCTGTCCAGGATTCAGAAAATAAAGGAACTTTTTAGTGAAGTCAGTATACAAACAATACATCTCATGTGGGAGATTCTTTACAAGTTCGTTATAGTCCTTCCCCAAGGAAGAGCAGACAAATTGGCCATTCAGTATGAAATGGTCAGCCTTGAATGATGGGTGTGGTCGACCGGTAAATTAGAATTAACCAGACCAGCTCAATATAACAGATTTAGTTTAATAATTGGAAAACGGTGAACTCACATGACCAGGGTCCAGCGTGTGCGAGGAAGAAGAAGAGGGGCGGGCACACCTGGATGTCCAAGTTTATCTTCCCTGGCTC
>LOEQ01002122.1:22926-34479 GCA_001685075.1 Bramus lutescens | reverse complement strand
CCAGGAGGCCACGCCCTAGCCAAATGTGATTGGCTGAACTTCCCCATCACTTGAAGACATATATTATACAACTAACATTACACAGATTGGGCAGGCTTTATTTAGGACTCTGTATGTTTTTATATATATATATATATATATTCATGTAACACCAGTTTATGATAAAAAATTTGAAAGAAAGCAAAGAAGGGTATATTGGAGGGCTTAGAGGAAAGAAAGGGAAATAATATAATTATAGTGTAATCTCAAAAGGAAAGGAAAATAAGTAAACAGATTTACCATATGATCCAGTCATCACACTCCCCTATAATCATTTAATTAAGCTGCAAATACATTCCCACAAACTACATATTTTAGGTGAGGTTTCCATTCAGTGTGGTACTGAGATAGCAAATATCAATTTCTATTAATTTGTCAAAATATGCAGAAGTTTACATGGCAGAGAACAAACTCATAGACATGCTAATTAACTTGAGTAATCAAACAAGAGCTTGGGGAAATCCTACTATGAAATACAGACCATAACAGGGGAAAATGTATTTATACCAGACAGTATGACACACACTCCCCAAAGAGACAAGAAAGAGGATTTCACTTGAGTATCTTGGGATGAAACAAATTTTTATTTAGAAACTATAAAATTAAAAAGAAATAAAAGCATGAACTGAATACAAGCTCTGCAGTCTCATTAACAAAACTACTTGTTGTTGAAATAAAGATTATGAATATTGAAAATGATTTGATTTTCAACTGAAGTCAAAGACATCATTAAGTGAACCTGAATGATGGTGGGACATAGGTTCATTGTCTCAGAACTTTCTAGATGAGCAAAGTGGAGTAAATGATGTAGTCCTGGATTAGAGCTAGAGACATTTGCATTAGCATACGTTTAGTTTAACATAAATACAGATGGAGAAGCCCAGAAATAATTATGGATGTATGTATATGCATGTGATAGTACACATATATAAATTACAGAGTTCTGCCCACCTTAAGAAATGTGTAGCAATGGCATCGTAGAAGCAGTAAGTAGAGCTGGTGCCCAAATCTTAGTTTCTAGCTATTATACTCCAAAAAATAATAACTATCTGAACTGTTGGAGAAATTGCTGATTCTACTGTTAAGGAATAGAAAATAACATGAGTCTGAAATTTCTTAAAGAGCTGGAGGTTTTTTTTTTTTAAAAAAAAATTCTCATCAAAAGAATATAGTAGTCAAATTGAAGGAATTCCTGTTGCCTTAAGTTGGGACAATTAGGCCAAACAATAATGATCACAGTGCAGTACTTGACATTAATACAAAACAAAAGCTTAATAGTTAACTAAATAAATACATGTTATGGGAGAATTGCATAGTTCCAAATAATTTAAATTGCTACTCTCTCTTCCTGATAGCAAAGGTTATCTTCCCACACACTTGACTGTGGGCTGTGTCAGTGACTGGCTTCTAGAGAATGAAGTCATGGATCAGAGAAGCCGGGCAAAACTACCTTGACCAAATGATTGCAGTTAATACAGACCACGTGAAGAATGAGCACCTCAGATACAGTGTGACAAGAGATGCGGTTTCTTTCATAGTTTCTGCTGAGACACTTGTGCCCTTAAATAACAGACAAAAGCAAATTGTAGATTATCACACAAAGTCACTGATCAGTCCTCAGAAATATCAGAGTCATCATAAACAAAGATATGATATGATAAACTGCGTAAGTCAGAGGAGATTAGGGACACATGATGAGCAAATAGAATTTGACATCATATAATTGATCCTAAAATAATGCAAAAAACATTAATAAAATTTGTGCAAAGACTATTGAAATACAAATAAGCCTTATGGAGTCCAGTTAATAACATGCCAATGCCAATATTTGGGTTTTTTATTTTAAAAAATGTTCTATGGTTGCAATGATGTTAAAATAGGATATTAAAGGTGCCAATCTAAATTATTTGAACTACCTTTGCAAACTTTCTCTAAATTTAATATTATCCCTCTCCCTAATAAAGTCAACAGACATTGACTTTTTAACCAAGAGAAATGTATTGAGTATATGCTGCCATTTGATATTTAAACTCTGTCCCAAATTAAATCATTGTTTTTTAAGCTAGTGCAGAACTAACTTTGTCTTTATACTTTTGGAATTAGTTATGAAATCAAATAATGCAAGTTTCCCATTTATTATCTGTTTCTTTTTTTCTTCCAGAAAATGTTTTATTTCTTGTATTTTCATGAACACTTTCGGATCAGCTTGTTGAATTATTCATATGAATTTATGATCATACTTAGGGGAGATGATAATAAGCATATAAAAATATCAAGTCATCAATATATTTTCTTGCTGCTGTTGATTTTTAAGACAGGCGCTTACTATGTAGTTCTGACTGTTCTGAAACCCCCTTTGTAGACCAGGTGGCCTCAAAATCACAGAAATCCCTGGCTCTGACTCCTGAGTGCTGGGATTAAAGTTATGTATCACCATGTCCAATTAGTCAGCAATATATTAAAGACTGTTTCTCTTCATCTAGGTTTCATTTAAGTTACCTTTAAATAACGTCCAAGAGTTTTGTGCATTAAAGAGTTTGTGTGTTAAATTTCTTCCATGGGTGTTTTATGTTTTGTACCTTATTATATCTAGTATATTGTTGGTCAAATTTTGAAATATTTCTTGCTAATATTTAGGAGCATGTGTATCTTATATAGTAATCACCTAGCATACATCTTTCTTGAAGTCATGTGCTCATTTAAGTCTTCTTGTACATATGGTTCTTGTTTTTCACCTATCCATTCCTGTCACTCTCAAAGAGTCAAGATATAATATTTGCACTTCATTACTGATATGTAGACTTCAGAAGGGACCCGGACCAACCATAGAACACTGTCTAAGTTGTACATGCTTGCTTTATTTCTGACCCAGGAAGAAGTATTCAACAATTACTATTCAGTCTGCTGAAGAACTTTAAAGTTGTTAAAGATGCTATTTTTTTCTAACAATAACTAAATAGCTTTTGATTCTACTTTGAGGATAGTGTCTATTAGGAGTTAAGTGTTGTTAAATGCCTTTTCTACACATACTGGGATCATTGCATAATTTTATTTTCTCATTATTTACTGCTATAAATTTTACTAACTGATTTTAAAGATATAGAAGCAGACTCAGTGCCACATGACACATTCAGTTGAGAAAGCTGTTGGCCGTTTTGAATACAATTATTTTCATGTTTCTTTTTTTGCCATTTAGGACTGTAAACATACATGCTCAATTAGTTCACTAGATTTTATCCTATAGATATCTGATTTATAGTCTCTTCTCCCACTAAATTTTGTGTATTGCCACTGGATATTTTCTATTGACCAATTTCAAGATTTTTTTCCTGTTTTATCTTATCTGTTATTAGGCCCACTATGAGATATTTTCATTTGTGCTGTAAACGTTTATGTATCTTATGCCTTTTGATATTTTCAAACATGTCTATCAGTCTTTTCCGTTTTACAAAGGTCCTTCCAGAATTTGATTTATTTAGGTTTATTTACATCCTGAGCTCTCTGGCAAGCATTTAAAACTATGATTTCTCAGCTTATTGGGTTTATTTATATTATAACAGTAACAATGAAAACCTCTTGTGATTTTCAAATTTCTAACAGCAATGGTAATCTGTACGTATTCTAAATATAGGGCTTATCGTAATATTATTCTTTTCTCCCGTGAGGCATAGCAAAATATAAACAGTGTTTTAAAGGTAGGGGGCTTTTACAAGATAGCATCTCAGATGAGTAGCATAACTCATATTTCAAATTAGTACATATATTTTAATTGGATGGTATATTTTTTAAAAGATCATATTTAATAGAGATCATAAAACTTGGGCAGATGTGATGGCTCAGTGGGGAAAAGTACTTGCTTTGCAAGCTTGACAGTTCATGCAGTTTACAGAATCCTGTGTGGAAGAAAGAACCAACTTTTAGTGATGCTATCTGACCTACATATATGCACCAAGGCATGATTTCATGAATCGGTACACACGCAATAATGATTAATGCAATAATAATAAATTAGTTAAATTTTAATAAGATTAATGGCCCTAAAAAGTTCCTAGAACAAGTTTAATGCAAAGAGACTCTCTTATGTAACAGGAAAATGTGCGTGTCTAAACATACATGTATATGTTCTTGTGTGTCAAGTTTGCAAAAGATACATGGACAGGCTTCTCTTTGTAGCACCGCATCATTCATTATTTGATCAATAAAACAAGAAAGAGTGGTACAGTAATAAACCCTGAAATTAATAAAACACTTGTTCTCCATCAAGGTTTGGTGCAGGTATGAGTAGAGAAAAGAAATGGGGTTGGAGGTTGAATTTAGGTGAACAGATATTTGGATTTATGTCTGGAAATGAGGAGTGATTGTGCATGCCACCAGTAAGTATATCTATCTTTCAGACTCTCACTTAAAGTTCACCCACTCATGGTAAATTTGAGTTTTTTCACTATTCCTTTCTGGCCCCTAGAGAAAACTGTTGCCTTCCTTGTTTTTGACTCTCAAGTTCTTTGTTCACACTCATTAGAATAAGCATCCTGTGTCTGATTTGTGTCTAGACCCATGCTCAGCAGTTTTCTCCCAGGCATACAGAATTTTGCTTCTAAACTGCCATCTCCTAGTCTAATTGAAATGAATTGACTGCTACTCTGTCCATTTTTATTTTAGCAATGACTATAGATGTTCAATCTGTTTGCTTGTCTAATTGTAGGTTCCATTACACTTAGTTTATATAAATGGTTTAGCTTGCTAATGCCATAATACCACAGTAGTTATATATATATTGATTCATTGACTTTTTCAATACTTATTAAAACCTCAGATAGTATTCCTAGTAATGAAACATAGGATCTCTCTGTCTTTTTTTTTGTACATCTACACCATATTGAGCTAATTTAGATTCTCAGCATACTGAAACAAGATATACTCCAAGAAGATAACTTTCAATCAACATATATTATAAAAAATACTATACCAGGAAATATGCATATTAGTGAAATACTTGCTGCTGGTATAAACACAGTTGTTGTTCTAATTAAGGTCAGAATCCAGTCAAAAGTGAGTATTAATGAATTTGTCATGTATGAAGTCATGTGATAGCAGCAGGGAAGGAAAGGAACATGCTACAGACTGACCTCACACAACTTTGAGATGGTTACTCTGTTTAGTGGGTGAGTGTTGTAAGACGAAAGTATGCATAAAATGTTTCTAAATGTTGAAAATTTTAACTACTGACATCAGTTAATGCAAATGTCCTTAACCTCTGTTTCCTTCTACACCATTTTTGTTTTCTGCTATTTTGTCCCAATAAGTTTTTTTTTCTTTTTTTGTCTTTTTTTAATTGATTTTATTGAGCTCTACATTTTTCTCTGCTTCCCTCCCTTCCTCCCCATTTCCAATCCTCTCCCATAGTCTCCATGCTCCCAATTTACTCAAGAGTTCTTGTCTTTTTCTACTTCCCATGTAGGTTAGATCCATGTATGTCTTTATTAGAGTCCTCATTGTTGTCTAGGTTCTCTGGGATTGTGAATTGTAGGCTGATTTTCTTTTCTTTATGTCTAAAAGCCACTTATGAGTACATATGATATTTGTCTTTCATACCCAAAGGATGCTCAATCGTACCACAACAACATATGTTCAACTATGTTCATTGCAGCATTGTTTGTCATAGCCAGAACCCAAAAACAGCCTAAATGCCCCTCGACCAAATAATGGATAAGGAAAATGTGGTACATTTGCACAACGGAGTACTACAAAGCAGAAAAAAATGACATCTTGAAATTTGCAGTCAAATGGATGGGTCTAGAAAGCATCATATTGAGTGAGGTGTCCCAATAAATTTTTAACTATTTATGAAGGTGGAGACAAAAGAAATACCAAAAACCATAAACTAGATGAGAGTGATTTCTTAAGAAATATTCCATCTGATTGATTTAATAAAATTCCTGTGATCAGTGTCTTACTCACTTAAAAGGAAGCTTATTAGAAGAACTCATGATACTTGGCATTACCATGTGTACACACACACATATGCACACATGTACAACCACAAAGTTGCTGAGAGACCACAGAATTGTTTTCATCTTGTACTGGAATTCCTGACAGAACCTTTAACAAGCTGTGATGCCTAGATTTATCCTTTAACCTGGTTCAGTTTCCTCAAGTATTAATAAAGGTATGCTTATTTCATAATGTCACTGAGAAGTAAGTCTGAGATCTGTCACTGGGTCCAAAGAAACAGTCTGTTCACTGTCTGCTGTGTCTCCTATTGGCTATGGCTGCACATCAGGGAGGATCTGAATAAAGCTACTGATTAAAATGGAAGAGAAGTAAAGCAAAAAATGGGTCAGGAAGCAAAGGCTGTGAGTACCCTATTTCTTCCAGTCTCCATGCTCCTGTGGCTTGCACACTTATCAGCGAAAAGCAGCAGCACTATTGCCAACCCCCTGTGGCTAAGAGCCTCCCCTCTACCCCTTGGCTTGCTTCATCCTTCCCTTTTGATGTTGGCTTTCTGCACTTTGAGTATGGATACTCCCACGTGGCTTTTGCGGTGCATTGTGGGTAATGGTTGCTTCTGTTTGTGCTCGCTTTCTGAACTGTGGGTTCCTATCTGTCACTTTGTTTTGGCTCCTTCTAGCATTCTAACTATGAATATGTTGTTCCCTTAGCAATTGTCTTGAATATTTTGGTTTTACCTGTTCTTTTTTTTTTTTGAAGCATCATCATTTTATTCTTTTTGCATTTCAGACTTGAAGGTTTCCATTGACCTATCTTCAAGTTCACTGGTTTCCCCCTCAGATGTGTCAAAATGACTGACACACCCTTTAATGAAAACATTTCCTCATTTCTGTTGCTGCAGGTTTTGTATTCTCAACATTTTCTTTGTATTCTTACACTCTCCATGTCTTGGCTGATATTATCCAGTTGGTGTTTATGTTCCCATTTAAGACATTAACATGGTAACTGTAACTATTTTAAATACCCTGCCTAGATTGTGTTGTCTGCATCAAGTCTGAGCTGACTCTGAGGTGACGCTCTTCAGATTAGGCTGAGAATTCATTGTTCTGTTTTGTTTTCTGGTTTGCCTAGTCATGCTTTTGTGAAAGCTGAACCTGGTTTATGTTTTAAGATACATTGAGAGAAAGAAGTTTTCACATTGAGTGTTTTATCACCCTGGGCAAAGCTTTGTTCTGTTTAATTGTTGTTTTATTGAAATAATCATCATAACCTTCAGTCTTCTATTGCCCATAATTTAATCACCTGTCTTGTCTTTGGGATCTTCTTTGGACTGATCCTCAGAGGACCCGTCTGTCTGTTGCTCTTTTTGCCTGACTACCATTATACTAATCAGTGTAATTGGAGGATAAGGAGAACGTGGATAACTTCCTGTCACTGTCAAGTGGTCTGGGTCATGGTGAAGTTTGACAGTGTTGCCATTCCTGGGCCAGCAGTAGGAAGTTGTTTTCTCTGCCCCTGGTTTATACTTTCTTCTTCAAGTGCTTCACCTTCAGAACACTTGAAACCCTGCTGGTTGTGACTGCTTTTGTGTTCTTGGGAGAGTACAAGTCTGTAGTATGCTAGAGTAAGTGGAAATGTAAATATCTGTAACTGCATTTTTTTATGTTGGAGCATGCCTTTGTTATAGAGGAGCCTAGGAGAGTTTCTGGGTGACCTTCACTTCTCTTCCAAGGTCACTAAAGGCTAAACTGGTGCAGCTCACAAAAAGTGAAGATGTTTCCTATGGGTATGGTTCCCAGGAATTTCTTACCAGCAATGAGCTATAACAGCTTCATCCAAGTTATTAGTATAATCTAATCTAATCTAATCTATATGCAATAAAATATCAGGGAACCATCTAGAGGGAGCAAAATGACTATTAGTAGGTGGGAGGCAAGAGAGAGAAGTCTGTGTGTGTGAATATAACTAAAACAACATGATCTGCACATTTGAAGATGTTGCTATGATGACAAATATCTTGAATGCTCATTGAAACGAAAGTACTACAAAGCTGTAACAATCAGAATTATGTGTCACTGACACAAACATAGATTATAGCCTAATGAAATTTATTTGAAAGCCCAGAAATAAAATCACTACATCTATTATCAATTGATTTTTGACCAGGAAGCCTAAATAATTTCAACTGGGAAAATATGATTTCTTCAACAAATAATACTGAGAAATAGATACTTATATGCAGTAGAATGAAGTTGGATGCTTACCTCAAATCAAACAGGAAAAAAAACATTCAAAATGGTTGTTACCTGACATAACAGTTTTAAATCATAAAAATTTTAGAAGTACAAGATTTACATCAACATAACAGACAGCAAAAGATAAAACTATATGCACTTGATAAGACCAAATTACAAATTTTCTATCATAAAGAATTATCAAACAATGCCAAGGTAATATATAATTAAAGTTTTGCTGTGTTCCTTGTTTGATAACTATAACACATTGTAACAGGTCTTTCTCTATCCCACCAGCTCTCAAATAATGACATGGAGACTTCTTATTAATTATGACAGCTCAGTCTATAGGCTTGTTTCTAATTAGTTCTTATATCTTAAATTAACCCATTTGTATTGATCTCAGTTCTTCCACTTGGCTCTTGGCTGCTACCTCTCCTCCGGCACATCCTGCTTGCTCAGCATCTCCTTGTGTTTCTACCTTTCTTCTTTTCAGAGTCCTCTCTGTCCCCAGAAGTCCCATCTATACCTCCGACTAGCTATTGGCCATTCAGCTCTTTATTGTACCAATCACAACAGCACATTTTCATACAGTGTACAAATATTCTATAGCAATACATGATAAAATGTCTTAATGACTCAATAATAAAAAGAGAAATAACCTGCTTTTAAGAAATGGAAAAATTCTGTATGACTTGATAACAAAAATCCAATCCCCCTTTAAGTATTTACTAGATTTTAATAGATTTCTTTCCAGAGAAGATATACAAATGACATATGAGTACATGAACAGATTCCCAGCCTGTTAGTCACCAGGGAAGTATGGAAAACCACAATGAACTGTCATTTCAGATCATCAGAGCATCCAAAGGGAAATAACAAGCATTGGCGGAGATCAGTGGTGGTGACAGCAGGGCAGAGACAATGTGTATAACAGTTTGACATTTCCCTCAAAACACTAGAATGAAATTACTATGTGACTCATTGATTCCACTCCTAGATACATACTCCAAATAAGTTTTAAAAACAGCTATTAAAATAAGTACTTATGCATGCCTATTTTTAGCACTACATTTGCTTCAATTAGAGGTTCAGAGCAGTCCAAACATCTTACAAAGGATGATGAAACAAATGATGACATATAAAATCAATGTAAGAACTCATTCATATAAAGAAATGAAATATTGCAATGTGAATGAATCACAAACATGTTCTGCTAATTGAAAGAAACCAGAGACAAAAAGTTGATATCTTGATATATTCTATTTATATACAATATCAAAATATTTATATATATACAGCTCAAATGCAAATCAAAGTTCTACAGAGATAATGGGGAGAGGGCAACAAGGACTATCTGCTTAACAGGAAAGGAGTTATCCTTTGGAGAGGTAAAGACGTTTTGGAACAAGAGCTATTTGGTGTTGGCCTGAGAGTTTGGATATAGCAAATACCAAAGAATAGAACACTTAAGATGGTCTGTAACTGGAGTTTTTTCTCCTCCCTGCCAGTTCTGAGACTTAATAGTAATTACAATCTATTTGATCTATTAGTTCAGGTTTCTTATTAACTAGCTCTCACAACTTAAATTAACCCATTTCTATTATTCTATATTTTACCAGGAAGTTCATGGCTTGTTACCTCACATCTTGTTCCTCTGGTAGTTGCTCATGTCTTCTGCCTTTTTTTTCCCTTTATCTATGCTTGAATTTCTCAACTAGCTCTATTTTGTTTGTCTATTGGCCAAATCAACTTCTTTATTTAACAATGGTAATATAAGGTATTCACAGCATACAGAGAGATATTCCATATCAATGGGACATTTTGGTTTGGTCTTTAACAATTTATTTGTTCTTTTTCTAAAAAAAAGCATCATAATCTTAAATGTAAAACAAAAACTTAACACATTAACAAAATAATCTTCAGAATTTGGGAAGTTATAGGAATAATTCTTACCTATAGCACAAAAACCACAATCCACAAAATATAAAGAAAATTATAGGCTGGATTTAATCAACTATAAATAGTTTTATCTGCAAAAGATATTGTAAAAAATTGGAAAAGTCTGATGCAGATTGTAAGGAAATATATGTCAATTATATTTTAATCAAAGACCTGAATTTAAGCTATATATACTAAAATACCCCAAAATACAACAAAAAGAAGAAAAGTCACCCAATTAAAAAAAGCTTGATATTTCACAACAACAAAAACAACCAACCAAACAAACAAAAAACAAGCGTTGCAAGTGATCACGTGGCAATTTCCAGTGTTATTATTTACTGTGAAAATTCAAACCAATGCCATGAGTGACTCCTATGTAACTATTGAACTGACTGAAGTAGATACTGACATGTTTTAACCAAGACCTGGAATGACTGAAAACCATACGCACTGCTGCTGAAAATGTAAAACAGCAGCAATCATCTGGAAAACAACAGTTCATTAATTTCTTTATAGCATATTATAGACAGATTATCATATGCTGCAGCAATTATACTTCTCTATATACGTATATAAATGCATGCTGTACAGTAACACTCATGACATCATTCATAATCTCGAAAAACAACAATTTGCTCAAATTCCTTCTATTATGTCACCTAAAGATTAAAAACAATTTAGCTGGACTGGAGAGACAACTTAGCACTTAAAACCTAAAGTATTATTTTATTTTTATTTATTTATTTGAGATTATTATATAATCCCATCATATCCCATTTTCCTTTCCTCCCTCCATATTCTCCCATGGACTTCTTTTTGCTCCTTTTCAAATTTGTGGCTTCTTTTTCTTTAGTTGTTATTATATATAGTTCTAGTTAATTTTCTGTTGTTAGCACATCCAAGGATACCTATAAAATAATATTTAATTTGACTACAGTTTCAGAGGATCCATAATGGTGGAGAAAAGGAACA
Organism: Bramus lutescens; assembly: GCA_001685075.1. Lineage (NCBI taxonomy): Eukaryota > Metazoa > Chordata > Mammalia > Rodentia > Cricetidae > Bramus > Bramus lutescens. The sequence continues at coordinate 23,341 of LOEQ01002122.1, read as the reverse complement.
GAAGAGTGTTCACATCTTGACCCACAAACATGAGATGAAGAACACAGGGTATCACATGGGACATTTGAAAATACCAACCCAGTGACATATCTCCTCCAAGAAGTCAGCACCTCCTAGTTCTTATCAAGCAATCCCACCATCCAGAGGCCAAATATTCAAATATACAAGCCTATAGTGTCATTCTCATTCATGTACCACACATATAAATATTATTTGTGTTTCTGCATGCTTACATATAAACACACACACGATATGTATCCAAATGATTATCTGATATGTATTCTTCTTGGAAAGGAGTGAAGTTTGGTCTCAAGGTTGGAAGTTTAGAATCACCTATAATTGCACCTTTAGGGAACCCAAAACCTTTATATGATCTTAGAGGGCCCTGCACCCAAATGTACACACACACACACAC
>LOEQ01002121.1:327802-338075 GCA_001685075.1 Bramus lutescens | reverse complement strand
AAGGAAGGAAGGAAGGAAGGAAGGAAGGAAGGAAGGAAGGAAGGAAAAAAGATGAAATGGTAGGCAGCGGCCAGCAGGTTTAAATGAGGTACTCTGGGGAGCAAAGAGTCAACCCTGGGAATTGGGCATCACTATACCATCTGCTGCATCCAAAGCAAGTGCCTGCACTAAGGAGCAACTTAAGTGCATGGATAGGAAGAAACAGTCTCCAGAAGTGACTTGAATTCAGAAAAAAGAAGTTCCACATATTCTCGCTCAGTAATTGATCTATGAATTTTGTCTACTTTGTTGACAAAAATTGGGGGTGGGGTGAAGGAGGAGAGTTGGGGGTTGCATCCAGTCCTTCATGCATGTTGAGCAAGTGCTCTACCACTGAGCTAACATCTCCAGACCACTTTTTCCATTTAATTTTTGCTTTAGTTTTTTGAGACAGGGTTTCTTTGTGTGTAGCTAGCCCTGGCCATTCTGGAACTTGCTCTGTAGACCAGGCTGACCTTGAACTCGGAGAACTGCCTGCCTCTACCTCCCAAATGCTGGGATTAAAGGTGTGCACCATCACCACCGGACCTCTAGCCCAATTTATTTTATTTTGAGACGAGGGTTTTCGAGGTTGGCTTTGAAACTGCAATCCTCTTGCTTCAGCCTCTGGAGTAGCTGGGATTATAGATACACATTACCACACTCAGCACATACTTTTCTGAATTCATTGATAAAACTCTTAAAATATATTTTAGGAGGGCTGGAAAGATGGCTCAGAGGTTAAGAGGACTGGCTACTTTTCCAGAGGTCCCGAGTTCAATTCCCAGCAATCACACAAGTTGCTCAGAACCATCTGTAATGAGGTCTGGTGCCTGGCAGAACACTGTATGCATAACAAATAAATATTTAAGAAATATACTATAATACGAATTAGGTAATAAGATATATTATGGAAATCAGTATTTACATAAAGCATATATTTTCATTCATAGCTTCATATATAGTTCCAAAATAGATGGGTCAATCTTGTAATGAGCTCCAAAAATAAAAGAGTGAGGTGTGCCAGGCAATGGTGGTGCATGCTTTTTTTGTTGTTGTTTTGAGACAGGGTTTTTCTGTGTAGCTTTGGAGCCTATCCTGCAACTCACTCTGTAGCCCAGGCTGGCCTCAGATTCACAGAGATCTGTCTGCCTCTGCTTCGTAAGTGCTGGAATTAAAGGTGTGTGCCACCACCACCTAGTGGACCATGGTAACTCTTATAAAGGAAAAACACTTACTTGGGGTGGCTTACATTTTCAGAGGTTTAGCCCATTAACATCAAAGTGTGACGTGATGGCATGCAGGCAGACATGGGGCTGGAGAAGTAGCCAAGTTGTCCTACATCTTGGCTTGTGAACAACAGGAAGTGGTCTGAGTGTCACGCTGAGTTAAGCTTGAGCAAAGGAGACCTCAAAGCCCACCCCCACAGTGACATACTTCCTCCAACAATGCCACATCTGCTCCAGCAAAGCCAGACTTAGTAGTGTCATTCCCTATAGGCTTTCAGGGACCAATTACATTCAAACTACCACAGGTATCATGGAGCCATGGTCTAGACCTCTAGATCCTCCTGCCTCAGCCTCTGTAGTACTAATAGGATCATAAATATGTATACCACCTAGCAGAAGGCTTGGGGGAGAACTTTTGTTTGGTTTGGTGGTGGGGATGCTGTTTGCTTTTTTGTTTATGTTTTGTTTTGAAACAAGAACTCATTGTGTAGCTTTGACTGGCCTTGAACTCACAGATACACCTCCTAAGGCCTTCCAAGCCCTGGGACTAAAGGTGTGCACCACCATGTTCTCCTTAAGACTTACTTTTTTTTTAATTTCATGTGTATTGGGGTACGTATGTCTGTGTAAGGGTGTTGGGTCACGCAGAACCGGAGTTGCGGACAGTTGTGAGCTGCCATGTGGGTGTTGGGAACTGAATCTGGGTCCTCTGGAAGAACAGCCAGTGCTCTTAATCACTGAGCAAAACTAGTCAAGGAAGTGAACTGAATGAAAGCCTCATGCGGAGGAAGACATTTTGCTCATGGATGCATTCCCAGTACCTGTTACCAATGCCAGGCAGAGCACTTATTCCTGACTGTATAGTGAACAAATGGATAAAGGAGTGGTAAGAAAGGAGGAGCATGAAGATGGAAGGATTTGAATGCCTACCTGTGAGGTTGTGTGGATCTGATGCAGTAAGACAGGCTCTTGTGTTCTAGAGTACAGGGCTTATCCACTACTATTGCTCCAAGGAAACTGTCACTCAGCTGCCACTGCAGGAGAGCTGTCAGCAACCAAAAGCCCTACTCCTGTAAACCAAGTCAAGAGGTGGGCTTGTGACTCTTAGGTCAGCCAGGTTTTTTTTTATAAAATATTTTTTACATGTTTGTTTTGCTTGCATGTATGTCTGCACACCACATGCTTGCCAGGTGCCCTTGGAGGTCAGAAGTGGGTGTTGAATGTCCCGGAACTGTAGTTAAGGATGGTTGTTAGTCATTACATGTGTGCTGGTAACCAAACCTGGGTTCTCTGCAAGAACAATGCTCTTAACCACTATGCCATCTCTCTAGCCCCAGGCCAAGTTCTTCACTGTTTGTCTCAGCTTCTCTCCTGGTTTAGTCTTAAAATGTCAATCTTTAAAGTCTATACCAAAGCCCTTCTTCTTTGCATGTACCAGGGAATAAACCCAAGGTCTCAGGCATGCAAGGCAGGTGCTCAACTACTGAATTAGTCCCTAGCCCAAAGACTCAACTTTTGTCATTTCTGAGTTTTAAAATTGGATCTCAAGTGAGTCAGGCTGGCCTCAGGCTGGTCTGTGAATGAGGACGGCCTTGAATTTAAATGTTTTTGCTAGGATTACAGGTGTAGGCCACTCAGTTTATGTATTGCCTCAAATATACGAGCCAGAGCTCTACCACTGAGCGACACCCCAGAGCACAGCTGCTGTTATTTTGTTTGATTGAGACAGGATCTCATTATGTAGCCCTGGTTGGTCGGTAACTGGCTCTGTAGACCATGCTGGCCATGAACCTCAGAGAGTCCCCTGCTTCTGCCTCCTTAGTACTGGGATTAAGGTATGTCCCACTATGCTCAATTGTAGTAGGGAGGTCATGTGTGTGTTTTCCCGGTTGCCCAGATGCCCAAAATAACCACTCTGAATCTGTATTAATCAAATCACTGCTTGGCCCATTCACTCTAGCTTCTTATTAGCTAGCTCATATCTTAAATTAACCCATCTCCATTAATCTGTGTATCACCACGAGGCTGTGGCTTACCAGGTAAAGTTCCGGCATCTGTCTATGTGGGGCTATATAGCTCCTTCTTAATGACTTCTTTCTGCCAGCATTCAGTTTAGTTCCCCCACCCCGCCCTGCCTAGTTCTACTCTGCCATATTAACAGGCCAAGGCAGTTTCTTTATTCATTAACCAATAAAAGCAGCACATGTACAGAAGGACTTCCTACATCATTGAACCTTGTTTTGTGAGATAGGGTCTCAAACTCAATACATAGTTGAGGATGACCTTGAACTTCTAACCCTCCTGCCTCTGACTTTGAACTTCTAACCCTCTTGCCTCTACATCCTGAGTGCTGGGATTACAGGTACATACTACCATGCTGAGTTTCATGAAATGCCAGGGATGGAACAGAGAGATTTGTGCATGCCAGGTAAGCACTCTTCCCAACTGAGCTCCATCCCTAGCCCAGAACATGGCTCTTGTCATGGTAGCATAGACTTAATATTTCTATAATCATTTTCCCCAAAAATGCCCCTTCAATAATACTCATTATATTTGAAGTTTATAAAATTTATTTATTTAAGTTTTTTCCCAGACAGGATTTCTCTGTGTAGCCTTGGCTGTCCTGGAACTCTCTCTGTAGACCAGGCTGACCTCAAACTCACAGAGATCCACCTGCCTCTGCCTCCCAAGTGCTGGGATTAAAGGTGTGTGCCACCACTGCCCTGCAAAGTTTATAAAATTTAAATGACCTCCCCCACAAAACTGCTTGCTAAATGATCCAACTTTAAAATGTGTTAAGTCTTCACTTTTTTGCTCAGTCTGTCTTTCCTACTCTCTGGAGTGGGACTGTGAGTGACTGCAAGACAGTATTGACTGTGTTTAAGGGGAGATTTTTATATTACAGTGTTTTGCAATTAAATGTGACTTGCTGCAGCTTGGAGCTCATATTTTGATTTGGCCTTGTTTTTAGATCTGCTTCTGTTGCCCTAGATTTCCTATTGGTGAGTTGCATCTCCTTAGATTTCCATTTCTGTTCAAAAATAAATACATAAAATGTTAGAGGATAGGGTTGGGTGTGTGTCACACGTAGGCGGGGGTGTTTCTCAGTTGCCAAGCATGTAGGAGTTTCTAGGTTTGATCCCTAGCACCCAAAAAAGGAAAAGAATACAAAAGAACCAGCAATTCTTTTAAACATATCATCTCCCAGATTCCAAGGGACAGTCGTATCTTTGTCTACTGATTCTATAATGATACTAAAAGGGAACAGGGCAAGCATTAGAACCTGTTTTACTAAAGAGAACTGAGGCTAAGGCAGAAGGGTAAAAACAAACTGGTAGGCACTCCCTGAAAAGCAGCCAAGCAGCTGTAGCAGAAGCTGAGGAGAGATGGTTTGAGGGCACAATCTGACCTGCTAGGAGATCTGACCTGCAGATCTGACCTGCTAGGAGGGTCTGGAAACAGATAAGTACTTGCACAAGGAGCCTTCATGGGATAAGGCTGAAACAGAAATTTCTCAGTTCTGGTCTGTGGCAGGGCAGCACGTTTCTTTTAGAAACGGGAAGTAAGGGTAGCTTACCTCCAAAGCAATGCTAAGACTGTAGAAATAATAGGTGTATCTCAGATGCTGGCCCAGTTGCCCCAAGAGCCAAAGAGAGAGGCTCATCTGTAGGAAAGGTCAAATGCCAGGAGATGGTAGCAGAGAGGCACTGGGCCAGGGGAAGTTGAAGTCTCATGATCTTAAGGAAAAGGTCAACTACATCTCATGTAATTTATGAGTTTCATGTGTGTCCTAGTTAGAGTTATAATTGCTGTGAAGAGACACCATGACCAAGGCAGCTCTTAGAAAAGAAAGCATTTAACTGGGAGTTTGTTTACAGTTTCAGAGTTAGTTCATTATCTTTTTAGTGGGGAACATGGCCATGATGGCAAGCACATGGTACTGGAGAAGCAGCAGAGCGTTACATACTGATTGGCAGGCAAAAAGAGGGACTCTGGGCCTGATAAGGGCTTTTGAAACCTCAAAGCCTACTCCTAGTGATACACCTCTTTTCAATAAGCCCACGCCTCCTAATCCTTCCCAGACAGTTTACCAACTGGAACTAAGCATGTAAATATATGAGCCCATGGGGGCCAGTCAAATCACTACAGTATGTCATCCATGTTCAATGATACAGAGTGTTTTTGTCTTTTTTCCTCCCCAATCCTTTCAGGTTCTTTCTCCAGATGCAAAAGAAGATTACCCATAGTTCCTTTAGGTCATGATCATCAGCATCCAGATTTTATTCCTCGTGTTAATAGTAATGCTGATTTTAGATGCTTTTGAATGATAATCATGTGACTCAGTTCACTTCCAAAAAGAGCTTGTCTGGTGGAAAAAGAGAAGAGGGAGATGCTCACTACATAACAAATCTAAAGAACACTTGGTTAAGTGGGCCAGATCGTAAAAGAGTAGGCACACAGACAGGTCTGTCAGATCATGGACAAAGAAGGTAGGGATAGTACAGAATGAGGGAAAGGAGAATGGAAGGGAAGCAGGTAAAAAATGGAGCTCAGACACAAAGTGGGGGGAGGAAAGAGAGTGGACTGCAGAGCAGCTGTAAGGCTGGCACATCAACTCTAGAAAGGCTGGTACATTATGTGAACCCTCTTCAAGGTGGTACATACCAAACATCTTTACTCAATGCTGGTTTTCTGTTTGCTTTGTTTTGAGATAGGGTCTCCTGTAGCCTAGGCTGGCCTTGAACTCTCTAGATAGGCAAAAGAATCCTGAACTTTCTGATCTTTTCTGCTTCTATCTCCTGAGTGCTGGGGTTATAGGTGTGTAACACCTTGCCCTGTTCTATAAAATGCTAGTATGGAACCTTGAACTTTGTGCTTACTAGACAAGTACTCTGTCAACAATTCCCAAATTACTTTAAGTATAGGTCCTACAAGATAGCTAAATGGGTAAAGGTGTTTGCTGCCAAGCCTGACAACCTGAGTTCCATACCTGGGACCCACATGACAGGAGAGAAGTGACTCTTTAAGTTACTATTTGATCTACACGCATACACTAACACACACTTGCACACACACCCATGACATGCAAGACCTTTTCACCCCCAAAAGGGAAAAGACAGAAGCTGAGTGTGATGCCTTTAACCCAGCACTCAAGAGGTTTATGTAGTGAGATCTCTAGAAGTTCCAGGCCAGCCTAGTCTACATAATAAGTGCTAGGTCAGCCAAGGTAAGATCCTGTCTCTAAACAAACAATAACCACAAAAATAGGAAGTGCATGCCTGTGACCACTGAGAAGGCTCAGCAGGTAAGGCTTGGTGTCAAGCCTATCAACCTGAATTCGATCTGTGGAACCCACATGGTAGGGAAGAAGAAGATCCTCTTCAACAGGCTGTCTTCTTGTCTCTATATGCAAGCCTTGACATACACAAATAAAATCTAATTTTAAAAAGCACTTGCTCATTATCCTAGTTGCTTAGGAGGCTGAGGCAGGAAGATGTTTGAACCCAGGACTTTGGGACTAACCTCTAGCTGACATAGAGAGGTCATGAACAGTAGCTATTATGTGATAGACACTAACTTTGAGCTTATTCATTTCACAACTGAGACCTAGAAAGGCTCATGGGGAAGGAGTGTCATAAATCCACAGCGTGGCCACTCTGTCTCTGCTCTCTTGAGTCACTGATGACTGTTGCCTCTTGGGGAATCCTCAAGACAAACTTCTCTGTTTTGGTTCAGATCTACTGTTTGGGGGCAGCCTTTTTTTCTCTTTAAAATTTAAAAATAAGTTGAAATAGTTTAATATAGTTAAAAACACAGCTTTTGTTTCAACTGTAAACTCTCCATTTCCCCAAACACACACTAAAAAGTGGATGGCCTGGGTATTTTTAAGATGCTTTTAAAAATAGATTTAAAAATTCTGGGGCTGGAGAGATGGCTCAGAGGTTAAGAGCACTGACTGCTCTTCCGGAGGTCCTGAGTTCAACTCCTAGCAACCACATGGTGGATCACAACCATCTGTAATGAGGTCTGGCGCCCTCTTCTGGCCTGCAGGTATACATACAAACAGAACATTGTATACATAATAAATAAGTAAATATTTTAAAAAAAATTCTCTGGATACTTGTGTCTTGGGGGTGGTATGTATATATGAGTGTAATTACTGGTAGAGGCCAAAAGTGGGTGTCAAGACAGTCTGAAGCTGTAGTTACAGGTTGTTATGAGCCAGTCAACATGGGTGTTGGGAATCAAACTAAGCTCCTCTGCAAGAGCAGTACATACTCTCACCAGCATTTATGGTGTGTCACTTTTGTGAAAAAACTGTGTGGTGGTATACATCTGTAATCCCAACACTTCAGAGGCAGAGATAGGCAGGTCTCTCTGAGCTTAGGCCACCTTAGTCTACATAGCAACTTCTTGACCAGCCAGGACAACACAGCGAGACCTTGTCTCAAATGAAAAAAAAAAACAAACAAAAACAGAGAGAAAGATAGAAGCCAACCAGGCCTGCTGGCACACTACTTTAATTCCAGCACTTAGGAGGCAGAGGTAGGCAGATCTCTGAGAGTTTCGGGTCAGTCTGATCTACAGAGGAGTTCCAGGACAATCAGGGCTCTATTATACAGAGAAACCCTGTCTCAAAAAACAAACAAGCAAGCAAACAAAGACAGACACTGGAGCTGGCAAAACGGCTCAATTGATGAAGTGCTCGTTCACCTGTGTTTGACCCCCAGAACCCATGTAAGAAGAGATGGGAGTTCATAGTAAACATATTTATTTATTTAGACAGGGTTTCTCTGTATAACAGCTCAGGCTGTCTTGGAGCTTGTTTTGTAGACCAGGCTGGACTCAAACTCACAGAGACCCACCCGCCTCTGTATCCAGAATGCTGGGATTAAAGTCATGTGCCACCATCGATGGGTCATAGAGACCACTTGTAATCTTAGTGGTGGGGAGGCATAGACAGGCATATCCTTAGGTTCCTCTGGCTAGCCAGCTTAGCCTACTTGGGAGTTCCATGTCATGGGGAGACTGTGTCTTTAAAAGAAGAAAGAGAAAGGGTAGATAGTGCTTGAGGAATGACACCCAAGATTGTCCTCTAGCCTATGTACATAGACTCACAGGTAATTGTGTGTGTAGGTGTGCACACTTCCTATGAGCAAATGCAGATAAAGACACTGGCACATATGTGCATAAAAAGAAGAAATGAATGTACAGATTAAGACACCAGATTATTCCAGAGAGGAACCATTTTCTCAAGGCTTCTAGAATTTTTTTCTTCTTTCCCATAAACCACTTATCTCCTCTCCCTTTAGGGCAGTTGAAGCTACATAGTTCAAAGGTCTAGTGGCCTTCTTAGGAAGCTGCCCCAGCTCTAGACTTTCTGGACAAACGATAGTCCTCATAGATCTGTCCCTACCCACCAGAGCCACTATGATTTGGGGGTCTATGACTAGCCATCTGCCTATCTCTACCCTGCACATCTGCTTTGGTGTATTTACAAAGCCAGCCCGTAGAGACACTGTTGGGTGTGTTTGTTTAAATAGTCAATTCCCCTATTGCAGAGTAGTTAACAAAAGGTTTTCAACTGGAAAGAGTTGGGATCCAATTAGACAAACCTTGTTCTATTTGTAGTTCTGTTAGAAATAAATACTATGAGTTGAACTTGTTCTGGAGCCTTTCTTGGTTTTCTTACAGTACACCTGAATTAAACTTACAAAAGGTCCCCACAAGGACAAGACAAAGTTGAGTTACAGCTAGGGATCCTAACCTTTAAGGCAGGGTCTTGCTATACAGCCCATGTTGGTCTTGAACTCATTATGCAGCTCAGACTGAAGATCCTGCATCACTCACCTCCCAGAGTTGAAATTATAGGTGCGTGTACCATGTGGGACCTTTCTTTTATTTCTTTTTTACCTACAAGTATCAAGTATTTTCTGGATAAAGAGAACTAAATAAAGCAAATAGCAATGAGACCTAACTCAATTTGTCTGATAGAAGCAAAATTTCCTTTAAAACAAGTGTCTGAGATTTTTATTTTGTAGCTATAAAAAGTTCGATGTCTTTGTGGCTTTATCTGGCACCGGATGTGAAAGACCATTGCCTTTTGTTGAGACAGTTTTGCACTATGTAGCTCAGGTTGGCCTGGAACTCATTATCTAACCCAGGTTGGCTCTGAACTCATGGGAATCTTCCTGCTTTAGCCTCTAGAGTTCTAGGGTTGCCTGAGTCACCCACCACACCTGGGAAAGAGTATTCATATCTTTTAGCCTGGAAAGACTGAAAGAGGCCTTAATTCTGGTAAAGTTTCAGCATTTAATCTCTTTGTAGCAATGCCCTAAAAAATTAAGTCTGAAAAGCAACTGGAATCAGAATAAAGAACGACGTTGCTCAGTGACTGGCTGCAGCAGGATGATGAGTCTATACTAACCAACCATTGTTGTTGCGAGATGTTTCTGTTGACAGTTGCAGAACTGTGGATCTCTTTCTCCCAGTAATTATGCAGGCGGTTTACTTTATAATCCAATTGTCTATCTTTAAAACAAGTTTAAAAACACAAAGCTCTTTCTCTTGTCTACTAAAGATGTGAAACAAAGCAGAGAATGTCTGAAAAAATCCCGTGTGCCTTAGCAAAAGCTTGCGCTTTATTAAATAATACTTTGTGTTTAAGGAGAGTTTTTACGCCAGTTCAAACTGTGATAGAAAAAGAAAGTATCATTTTTCCAACTGTAAATCACTAACGTCTTCCTAAAAGACCTAGAAGGCTGTTTATGGACGTTTTTTGATAGATACACCGTGCTCTTCCTCTTCCATTCCACACTCTACAGGTCAAGCTGAAGAGTTGGAAACCAAGGCAGGGAGAAAAAGATTTGTGTGACACCACTCAGCAAGGGGAAGGTGCCAACCTCAAGCACTTGGATGTGTAGCGTCCAGGCCACCGTCCTTTGTGGGATTTACAATTTAAACGGGCCTCAAAGCACTAGATTGGCTGGGGAACTGCCCTGAGCGCAGTTGGGCTGCTCGCATGG
>LOEQ01002121.1:295885-315606 GCA_001685075.1 Bramus lutescens | reverse complement strand
TGCTTTTCCAAATGAAGTTGAGTACCGTTCTTTCGAAGTCTTTGAAGAATTTTGCTGGGATTTTGATGGGCATTGAGTTGAATCTGTAGATTGCTTTTGGTTAGAAAATTTATCTTTAATTATGTATATGTGCATGTGAGTTCAGGAGCCCTTAGATAAGGCCATCATCCAGAGGTGTCAAATCCCTCTGGAGCTGAAGTTACAGGTGCTTGTGAGCCACTCAACATGGGTGCTGATAAACAAACTAAGGTCATCTGCTAGAACAGTGGTCTTAACCATTGCTTTCTCTCCAGTTCCAAGGAGTTCTGGGATTAAAGGCACACAGCACCACCACACCTAATTGACTCTTTTCAATCTTAAAATAAGAGCTCTCTCAATGGCTCAAGCTGGCCTAAAACTCGTGGTAATTTTCCTGTTTTAACTTCCTTGGTGCTGAGATCATAGGCATGAGCCACCATGCCTGCCTGAATTACATTAATAAACATTTTATTTTGTTTTGTTTTTCTAGACAGTGTTTCTCTTTGTAGCCTTGGCTATCCTGGAACTCAGTCTGTAGACCATCACTACCTGACCTTGCCTTCAATAAACATTTTTAAAAGTATTTAAAGTATATGGTATTTTGCCTCTGTATGCTTGTAGAGGCCATAAGAGGTTATTGGATACACTGGAACTGGAGTTAAAAGCTAGTTGTTGTGGGCCACATTGTGGAGTTCCTTGGTTCATTACTACTGTGAGTTCTTGAAAGTTCCAGTTTAACCCAGGATAGCACAAACATAAGTAGAGATTTTTTTGAATATATTATTAGCATAATTCTATAATAAAGGAAATATTTAGGCAATATAACTTACTTATAATTATAAAAAAAATCTGGAAGCAACCTGAGCCAGATTGCTGGATCCCCATTCCCAGAATTTCTGATTAAGTCTAGCACAAGATTTGAGCATTCTATTTCTACCTATTTCCCAGATAATGGGGTCAGGGGCCACATACTGAAAATGGCTGGGTATAATGTCACATACTTATAGTCCTAGCCCCTGGGAGTAGGTAGAGGCCAAAGGACAATATTTGAGACCTATCTAGGCCTTGTGAGTCTGTGGAGATGCTATGAGGAGGGAGAAAAAAAGAAGAGGGGGGATTTAAAAAAAAAAAGCCAGTTAGATGGTTCAACAGGTACTTACCACCAAGCCTCATTACCTGAGTTCCTTGTGAGGCCAGCCTGATGTTTATAGCAATACAAATCTCAAAAGTTTTGGAACAGGGCATATATAATACAGCCCGTAATCCCAGTACTTGGGAGATGAAAGCCATAGGAGCAGGAGTTCAAGGGTATCCTTGGCTAAATAGTGATTTCAAGACCAGCCTGGGCTACGTGAAACCCTGACTCAAAAAAAATTTTAAGTTAAGTGTTACTGTTGGTTTTATTATTTTACTGGTTGTCCTTTTTATTATTATTTGTTGTTTGAGACAGGTTTTTGTTTGTTTTGATTTTCAAAGCAGTTTCTCTGTAGCTTTGGAGCCTGTTCTGGAACCAGCTCTTGTAGAGCAGGCTGGCCTTGAACTCCTAAAGATCCACCTGCCTGTGCCTCCGCCTCCTGAGTGCTGGGATTAAAGGCCTGCACCACCCTGCCTAGCTGAGACAGGGTTTTTTGTTTAGCCTTGGCTGTTGGGGAACTTTTCTGTTAACCAGGCTGGTCATGAACTCAGAAATTGGCCTGCCTTTACCTTCTAGGTGCTGGAATTAAAACATGAATCACCACGTTCATCCCTCTTTTTTAGTTTTTATTTTACATAAAGAAGTGACTTTCCTTGACATTTTCATGCATGTACGTGCTCATATCTTTTCAAGATATGTTTACTTGCTCTTTTTTTTTTAATGATTTTTCAAAATAGGGTTTCTCTGCCTAGCATAACAGTCCTGGCTATTCTGGAACTCAGAGAGATGCACCTGCCTCTACCTCCCAAGTGCTGTGATTAAAGGACAAAGGTGTGCACCTGATTGTCTTTCTACTTTTATGCTGTCTGTTTTATCTTGCTTCTAATGTAAATATTAAATCCCAGAAATGAGAGAAAACATGAGATTTTTGTCTTTGAGTCTATTTTCTTTTCCTGTCAGTATTATAATTTTATTTTATAGCTGAAAGAGATGTTTATATATCTCATTTTCTTGTTTGTTCATGTGTTGATAGATAACTTCAGCTGCTTCCATGTCTTGGGTACTGGGAATAACTGCAACATGTTGATGGTTTAGATTCAGAAGCTATCAGTCTATCTGTCCTGTGTATGAATAGGAGCCTTGGCTGGAGAGTTGTTCAGTGGTTAAGAGCATTTACTGCTATTGTAGAGGACCTAAGTTGAGTTCCCAGCACAGTAGATGCGGCTATAACTACATCTTTGCCGGGTGTGCCTGGGGGTGGTGTAGGGGTGGGGTAAAGTCTGATGAGCTCATGGACACCACAACTCCTCTGCACACTCATGACCACATAACCACACAGCCGTATATATGTATAAAAATTTTAAATATCTCCAAAAAAAAGACATCTTCCCTTTCCATAGATTTTTTTTTCTTTTCCAAATTGTGTTTCTTCATACCCTTCACTTGGGGAAGAGACAGGTTTAGAAACATCTTAAAGCAGAACTAGTGTCTAAATTTTTTTTGTCTCATTCTGATCTAATAATCATTTGAATGGTTTTTGTGTGCCTAGCCTATTAATGAAATTCATTGATTTCTACATATATAATGGTGACCTCTGACATATGTCCCTTTGAAATAAAAATCTCTTGATTTCACAAGAGATAGGTTCTTTGTCATCAGATTGTAAATAAGTAGCATTGTCTTAGGTGTGATAGCCGCTGTTCAATTTCTGAGGAAAATTCCTTTAAATAGAATTCTTTTTATGTATGTATTTGTATGTATTTTAAAGACTATATATTAACTAGTAGTATTATAGAATTAATTTTTTATTTTTTTTTTCTTTTTGAGATAGAATCTCATGTAACCTAGAGTGGCCTACAACTCCTCATCCTTCTGTCTCTGTCTCACCAGTGCTGTGATTACAGGTGATGCCATCACATCCAGCCTAAATTGCCGCAATCCACACTGGTCCTCATGATTACACAGCTAGCTCTTAGCCATTGAGCCGTCTCCATTTCTGGTTTTTAATCAAAAGGAAAAAAAATGGTGTGTGTGGGGGTAAGTTAATAGCATAATCAAACAACTATTCTGAGATGCCTTTACCCACACTAAGCACTCTGTTAATTCTTGTGCTTAAATCTTTTTTAAGCTCTTCATAAACCCCTCTCTGCTTCACTGAAAAAAAAAAGTACAATTCACTCAGGAGCAGAGGAAGGTCTCATTACAGAGGGAGTTCCAGGACAGTCAGAGCTACAGAGAGAAACCCTGACTAGAAAAACAAAGCAAAACAAAAGGCTGTAGGGATGGTTCAGCAGTTAAGAGCTCTTAACTGCTCTTGCAGAGGACCTGGGCTCTATTTCCAGAACCCCCACAGTGGCTCACAACCACCTGTAACTATGGTTCCAGGGCATCTGGAGTTGCCTTCTGGCAGGGTATCCAGAGCACACATGGTGTACAGTCATACATGCAGTGAAGCACTCATACACATTAAAAAAAATTAAAAATTTATTTTTAAACAATTCTTACTGAAAAACAAAGAATGGTTTAAAATATTTCCATTGCTCATATCTCTCCAATTGCTGCTTTTGCAGTGGTTTGGTTCAGATCAGGAATCAGGGATGTACTTACCCTGTGTGGTTGATAAATGCCTCAATCTGTCTGTCTGCTTCCCAAGTTGTATGATTAAAGGTATGTACCACCATACCTAACTATATATTACTTTTTTTGTTTGTTTCTTTCTTTTTGTTTTGTTTTTCTTTTTGTTTCTTTTTTGTGGGGTTTTTTTTTTTTTGGTTTTTTTGGTTTTTCAAGACAGTGGTTCTCTGTTCTCTGTAGCTTTGGAGCCTGTCCTGGAACTCTATGGACCAGGCTGGCCTCAGACTCGTAGAGATCCACCTGCCTCTGCCTCCCAAGTACTGGAATTAAAGGTGTGCATCACCACCACCTGGCATATTACTTTTGACTTTATTATTTGCAACTAATTTGAACATCATGGTACAGTGTCTCTAATTATTTTAGCACTTAAAATTTCTATAGATTGGGGCTGGAGATATGGTTCAGCTGTTAAGAGAGCACTTTTGCTTTTGTCTAAGACCTGGGGTTCAGTTCCTGGTTCCCACATAGTGCCTCAAAACCATTTGTCACTCCAGTTAGATCCTTCTTCTGACCTCTGTAGACACAAGGTACAAATGTTATGCAGAGATATTTTGGCAAAACACTCATACACATAAAATGAAAAATAATTTAAATTAAATTTCTCTAGGTTTTATTTACTTATTAAATTTTTGAGGTAGTCTCATAACATGACTGGAAGCCTTTGTTTTTATATATGTATATGAATGTTTTGTCTACATGTTTGTAAGCGCACTTTATCCATGCTTAATGTTCTGGGTCACCTGGAACTATAGTTACAGATGACTGTAAGCTACCATGTTGGTGTGGAGACCAAACTCAGGTCCTCACCAAAGCAGCAACAACCTCCCCCCCTTTAACCACTGAGCCATTTCTCGAGTTTCCACCTCCTAATTTTTTTTTTTAATGAGACAAGATTCCCTGTGTAACTGCTCTGGCTGTTTTAGAACTGGATTTGTAGAATAGTCTGGTCTTGAACTCACAGAGATCCACCTACTTCTGCCTCCTGTACCTTGGGATTAAAGGCTTGTGCAACCACCGTCTGGCCCTGCTTAATAGCTTTTGATCCCGTCCCTTAGCCTCCCAAGGGCTGGTGGTGGTGTTTCAGATGTATACCACTGTGCCTGGCTTACTATAGGATATCTTGCCAGAGAATGAGAACATGATCTTACCAGAAATATAGTGTCATAACTAAGGAAATTGTCATTTTTTAATGACAAATGGTCTGAATTTTCCAAGTGTCCTAAATAAGTTCTCGTGTTTTGATACAGGGTCTCACTATGTAGACCACTCTAGCCTCCAGCTCTGAGGTTCAGATATGAACCACATTTGGCCTAAATAAAAAATGGAAAGCTCTTATCTCCCACTCCCATTTCAGTCTAGGCTTATATACTGCATTTGACTATTGACTCTAGCCTCTCATAATTTAGAATAGTGGACACTTCAACCATCAAATCAAAACAAATCTGGCTGTTTGATTTTGTAAAATCCGTCAAGTAAAAGATTTTTACAGGATCTTTTTGTGTTTCTATAGAGCCTTGACTGACCTACAACTTACGCAAACTATGCTGACCTTGAACTCAGAGTCTTTTTTTTTTTTAATGGAGGTAAAACTACCCAGTCTTGGTAAAGAATGCTTTTGGGCTCTCTGAGTCCAAGGCCAGCCACCCTGGTCAACATAATTCCAGGACAGCCAAGGCTGCATAAGAGAAACCCTGTCTCAATGCCACCCCCTTCCCAAAGAAAATAAATAAGAAAAAAAGAAGTAAAAGCCACACTTTAACTATTTTCACCAGTACAATTAAATACTGTTTAGTACATTCAAAATACTTTCTAAGCCAGGTATGGTGGTTCCTTTCTTTAATTCTGGCAGGAAGAAGACCGATCTCTTGAGTTGGAGGCCAGTGTATGGTATGGTCTACATAATGAGTTCAAGCCAGCTCTACAAAATAAAACCTTATCTCAGAAAAAAAATTGTAGCCATCAGTTTTTAAGCATCTTAAAAAGAAACTTAGTATTCATTAAGGACTTGCTCCCCATAACTCCCTAGCCTCCGAAACCCATTTTGATTAGTTTCTGTGTCTGTAAGGATTTTACTCATTGTGGATGTTTCTTATCAGTAGGATCATATATTATCTTTAGTGTCTGGATTCTTTGACATAGCAGGAGTTTGTGGTTCATTTGTGAGCTTTGTTCCTTTTTTGTGACTAAACACTTTCTATACAGCTAAACCACATCTTGTTTATTCGTGTATACGTTGATGGACGTTTGAATGGTTTGTTTACCTTCTGATTGTGTTTAATGCCACTATGAATGTATGTGAATATGTATTTGAATCCTTTTTTAGGTTTTGAAGTGCTTGGAAAGAAAAGATCAGTATTGTGACATGAAAATTACCCGAGATTGAAATTTCAACATCCATAAATAAAAACTATGCTCTTTCATTTATATGTTGTCTGTGCTGCTTTGCTTTCTTGGTGCAGTGACTGAATTGCAGTGTTATGATAGATAGTACATAGGCTGTGAAGTTTAAAATGTTTTCTACTTGTGTCTCCTTCCCTTTGGCATTGACTTTTTTTGGAGGGGGGGCACTGATACAGGATTTCTCTGTAGCTTTGGAGCCTGTCCTGGAACTTGCTCTGTAGATCAGGCTGACCTCGAAATCACAGAGCTCTGCCTCCAAGTGCTAGGATTAAAGATGCACCACCATCTGGTGGCATTGACGTTTTCAAATTAATAAACTCTTTTCTGTGTTGTTTGTAATGGAACCCAGGGCCTTGTGCATGGTATGCAAGTTGGTATACCATCAACTCATTTCCTCAAGCCCTTAAATTGTTTCCTTATTTTTAGTGTAACTTATTTTTTTATTTAAAAATTTTTATATTTATGGCTATTTTGCTTGCTTTTACGTATCTATATATTGTGCATATATGATACCTGAGGAGGCCAGAAGAGGGTGTCACATTTCCTGGAACTGGAGTTATAGACAATTGTTCACTGGCATGTAGGTACTGGGATTTAAACCCAGGTCCTCTAGATGCCAGCCTCTGGCTTTGAACTCTTAATCTTCCTGTTTTAGCCTCTAAATGCTGGAATTATAGGTATGTTGAATAATGGAGTGGGAAGTACAGTTTTTCCACTCTGTTTTCCCGAGTAACATTTTTACATTAGTGTGGTATGTGTGTTAGAATCAGTGGGTCAATAAGGATAACGTGTGTGTGTGTGTGTGTGTGTGTGTGTGTGTGTTCGTTCCCATTTATGTGGGTTTGTATATGCTTATGTATAGAGGTGAGAAATTTCCCCTGGTTGTTACTCTTCAGGGATCATCCATTTTGTTATTTGAGACAAGAGTTCCTCAGTGGCCTGGACTGCCTAGGTGACTAGCTCCAGGGATCCACCTGTCACTGACTTCCATGTTGCTGAAATTACAAATTTACACCACTCTTCTATCTCTCTGTGTATTAGTACACATTTTACCAACTGGACTATCTCCCCAACCCTGCTAACAAATTACTAACTCAAGTTCACAGTAAGTATTCACTCTGTTGTACAGTTCTGTGGCCTTTGACAAATGTATTACCATATTACAATACATTTCACTCCCTAAAAATCTGCTATGCGTTCCCCTTCCTGTCTCTATCAGCAACTGTGTGTCTTTTTAAATCTGTAGTTTTTCTTTTCCTTCATTTCTTCCTCCCTCCCTCCCTTCTAGACAAAGGGTCTCACGTAGTTCAGAATGGCCTTGACCTTCCTCTGTAGACCAGGGTGGCCTCTAAATCACTAAAATCCACCTCCTTTTGCTTTCCAAGTATTGGAATTAAGAGTATGGTGGTGGCACACGCCTTTAATCCCAGCACTTGGGAGGCAGAGACAGGTGGATCTCTGTGAGTTCAAGGCCAGCCTGGTCTACCAAGTGAGTTCCAGGACAGTCTCCAAAGCTATAGAGAAACCCTGCCTTGAAAAAAAAAGAATGGTAGTACATCTGTAATTAGAGCACTGTAGGAGGTAGAGACAGAAGAATCAGGAGTTCAAGGTGACCCTTGGACGGATACAAAACAGGTGTGAGACAGTGGGTTACATGATACCTTATCTCACAAGTAAAACCCAAATTCCTCACTGCCAAACATAAGTTTTCTCCTATATTATCTTTTAAAAGTCCCATTTTATTTATCTATTTATTTATTCATTCATTCATTTATTTGTTTATTTTTCCAGACATGGCTTCTATGTGTATCTTTGGCTGTACTGGAACTCACTCTATTGACTGATCTGTCCTCCAACTCACAGAGATCTGCCTGCCTCTGCCTCCCTGAGTGCTGGGATTAAAGGTCTGTGCCACCTAAGCCTGGCTAAAAAGTTATATATTTTTATAGTATACATTTAGATTTATGAACCATTGCTTCCAGATAACATAGTTAGTGTATGTTTATTTGTTTGCATGTGAACTTTGAGTTTTTCTTGCACTATTTGTTGAAAACACTGGCCTTTCTGTATTGAATTTTCTTTGGCGATTTGCCAAAGATCAGTAGACTGTCCTTGCATGGGTGATAATTACTTTACACATTCTCATTTCCTCATTGAAGAGCTCAACATTTTCTGGATAGTTTCCTTTTAAATTCAAAGTTGAATTTAAAGAGGAGACAGATGAAAAATGTATTTCTATTGTCATAGAACGTGCCCCTTTCCTTCATTGAAGTCAGTTTTGAGTACGTGTTTATCCTTAAGGGTTGAACATGTGCATTTTAGATTATGTTATCAGAAGAGGAACTATGAGGGACTGGTAAGATGGTTGAACACTTTAAGGGAACAAGCTGCCAAGCCTGACCACCTGAATTCCATCTTGGAAACCTGTAGGTTAGAAGAAGGAACCAATTTTGAAGTTGTTCTCTGACTTCCGTAAGTTGAATGACAGGCATGCGCACATGCACGCACACACACTCACACTCTTTCTCTCTCACTCTCATGCTATGCAGTATGTTCCTGCACATACACACAATATAAAAATAAAAGGATCGGCTGGGCAGTAGTGGCGCATAACTTTAATCCCAGCACTCGGGAGGCAGAGGCAGGCAGATCTTTGTGATTCCAAGGGCAGTCTTGTCTGCAGAGGGAGTTCCAGGACAGCTAGGGCTGTTATACAGAGAAACCTTGTCTTGAAAAAAACTAAATAAATAATAAAATGAAAGTGAAAACATACATGTTAGTACAATTTTCAATGTGGGGTGACACAAATATTTTTAGGTTATTTTTAGGTTTTTGAGAGATTCTCACTACTTAGCCCAGCTAGGTTCAAATTTGAGTCCCAGTGCTGTGGCTTTACTACCATTATAGGCTTGCATTACCATGTCTTGCATGAAAAGCTGTGGATGTGGGTGGTGATGGTGGTTGCATTACAGTGTGTGTGTACCAAATACTGTTGAATTGTCCACATAAAAAATGTTTGCCTCTGTGGTGTATTGCTAACTATAGTCCTGTCTCTCTGTCTTTTCTCAGGTTTTTATCAGCCTTTTTCCACCAGTAGAATGTGTTTTGTTAGCCTCATAGGGAAATTGTTGTTGAGTTCTCTGGGTATCATAAATTATGCCCTTATGTGTGAAGATTCAGCTGCTGGTGAAGACAGACTTTGCCTTAGACCACATGCAGTTTCTGTTTGTTGCAGTTTTCTCCTGATGTGGGCCTATTTATTTCTGGACAAGAGACAGATCTACAACGTACTTGAACCACTGTTTAAATGTTACCTTAAAAAAAAAAAGAGGAGGAGGCAGGGGTCTTGCTATGTAAATCTGGCTATCCTAGTACCATGTTGCCCAGGCTGTCCTCAAACTTGATATGCTCTATCTACAAAAAGCTGGGGGTTGATTATTCACATGTTCTACCAGGCCTGGCCCTTACTTAATTGTTGCTTTGACCCAGGAAATTCTGTAAGATCAGGATGGAAACAGTAATCCTAATGTCAACTCCAAAATGAATAGTAGACCAGTTTGCTGGTAAGGCAGGCGCTTCATGTATGGAATGAGCATTATGATGATCTGTTTGGAGGGGAGGAATGACTGCCTGTATCTGTAGCTGGTGGTTGGGATGACCTCATTTGCCTTTTTGGGTTTTTTGTTTTGTTTTGTTTTGTTTTTGGTTTGGTTTTTGGTTTTTCGAGACGGTTTCTCTGTGGCTTTGGAACCTGTCCTAGAACTAACTACTCGAACTCACGGACATCTGCCTGCCTCTGCCTCCCAAGTGCTGGGATTAAAGGCGTGCACTGCCGCCACCACCACCACCTGGCTTCTCATTTGCCTTTCTTTATGCCTGAATTGACTGTAGGTGTGATGATGGCAGAAAAGATTCAGTGCTCACTGTAGTAACAGCATGATGATATAAGTTGAATTGACTCCTTCAATCGTTAGTTTTCAGTCTGTAGATTATAGATTGTATGTAATTTTTACATAGGTCATAGATTAGGAAGATTAGTATGTTGCATTACAGTGTTTTTCACTGATTTGTAGTAACAAAAGCTTTTTTTGTCCCCAAGTGGTGCTTAGGGTGGAACTCAGGACCATGCCCATGCCCAAGTTAGAGGAACTCTCTAGCATTGAGTCACACCCAGCCTGGAAATGCATTTAACATGGTGACACATGGATAGACTTAGCTGTAATAAAAATTTCCAGAAATAGTGTTTACATATACCGTTTCCTTGTTTGTTTGTTTTGTTGTTTGGTTTTTTGAGACAGGGTTTCTCTTTAGTTTTGGAACCTGTCCTGAAACTAGCTCTTGTAGACCAGGCTGTCCTCCAACTCATAGGAATCCGCCTGCCTCTGCCTCCTGACTGCTAGGATTAAAGGCATGATCACTTCTGAAATTCACAGCAGCATGTGCAAGCATATATCAGTTATCTTTAAAGGTGGGTTATAAAATATTTGAACCTTTTCATTTTTGTTAGGTATACCTCTTCTCCTTAAGCAATTCTACCACATAAAGCAGAGGCTTTTTAAACACCTTATCAGAATGACCACTACATATTAAATTGCATTTGGTAGATTTTTGTGATTGGACATGGTATAAGGATACTTTAAGATGCAGCTTCATGGGCTGGAGAGATGGTTCAACAGCTAAGAGCACTGGCTGTTCTTCCAGATGATTGAGGTTCAATTCCCAGCACCCACTTGGCAGCTCACAACTGTAACTCTAGTTTCAGGGGATCCAACACCATCACACAGACATACATGCAGGCAAAACACCAATGCGCATAAAGTAAAAATATAAAAAGGCCCTTCGCAGAAGGTAAGGCTTCAACTTAGAAATATTAGAGGCCTACTGGGGGAATGAGAAACTTTCCTGCTATTTAAAGAAAAGATGATGTAGGTCTTGTCTTTAGACAGTTAAGCTGTTATTTTTGCAAATAGAAGTGAGGTACAATATTGACTCATGTTTAGAACAACAGTTGCTAATATATTTGAACGTTGAGAATAGGTTCTCTGTAGCCAAGAATCCTGATTCTCCTTTCTCTACCTCCCAAGTTCTGGATTGGTTTTACTTGGTTCTGGAGATGGAATCCATGTTTCAATCATGCTAAGCAAGTACTTTCCTAACTGAACCAATCTCCAGCCCCTATATGTTTTTTTTTTACATTGATTTCCCTCATTTACTCCATTTCGTGGTCTTTTTATCATCATTATTAAGTATCTTACTGACAGTAAGAGACAGAATCTAGGATTTTAGGTTCCAGGAGTTGTAGCCAGCCAGATGAAACCTTATTTCAGAGACAAAACAAAAATTTATAAAGTTCTTAGGTCCGTTTAGCCATAGGTTTTTCTCCGTTTTTGCTTTAGGTGGTATAAATGGGGTGACACAAATGCTTGGAAGGAAACTGAGCTTGGCTAGAACCCTGGTGAGAGGCGAGAGGTGTAGGAGTGTGTGGGTTTGGAGGTGTATTTTAAATGCAGGTCTTGACCTTACATCATTTCCTTCTAAGGCTTCTACTTCTGGACATAAAATTTTACAAATCTCAGGGATTGTTCATTTGGTTGGTTGATTTTTCTCATAACAGAGTTTCTCTGTGTAACAGCTCTGGCTGTTCTAGAATTTGCTTTGTAGACCAGGCTGGCCGATTGAACTGCCTGTTGAGTTAAAGGCATGCGCCAACACCACCAGGCAAAAGGTTTTATTTTTAGTTAGGTGTATATGTGCATGCGTTTCGGCACGTGCCATTAGAATACCCTGGAACTGGAGTTACAAGTAGTTGTTAGCTTCCTGTTGGGGTGCTGGGAACTGAGTTTGTATCCTCTGTAAAAAAAAAATCCCCCAAAACAGTGATTATTCTTAACTGTTGAGCCATCCTTCTCGCCCCTAATTAGATTGTTTTAAAATTTTAATTTTAGGTAAATTTATTGTCAGTGAAAAATTTTGTCTGTATATTTTAATGTCTTTTAAATCATGTATTCATTTATTTTTAATTATGGAAGTTTGTGTGTCTGCATATGACTTTGTGCATGTGAGTGCTGGTAAATGAGGTCAGACAAACAGGCATTAGATCTTCTGGAGCTGGAATTGAGCTGTCAGACATAGGTAGTAGGAACTGAATTAACGTCCTCTGAAAGTAGTATGCAGCTAAACATTGAGTCATCTCTGCAGCCCTTATTTGAATGTCTTTAAATGTTCACACTCTCAAAAGCCATGATAGATATTTACTAGGTCTGAATTGGTTGTTTTTATTGTGAATTTATTTCTGTATACTTAAAGACATAGCAGAAATAAAATTCAACTGTATGTCGTGGCACACACCTTTGATCTCAGAGGCAGAGGGAGGCTCACCTCTGAGTTTGAGACCACCATGGACTACAGAGTGAGTTCAGGATAGACTGGACTACGCAGAGAAATCCTGTCTTAAAACAAAATGTAAATTTCACAGGTTGGAAGCCCAGTGGCTGATTAAAACCTTGTTCTATTTCGTGCATTCTGAGAATATCCGTTAATCTTGAGCTTGGAGAAAGGAAAGTGGATGATTTAAACTAACAACTAAAACTGGAAGTCATACTCTATCTACATCTAGGGAGCAGTGACTGCTTGGTAGAGAGGAAGGAAATGTACATGATTTCATCCTTGTATCCTTCCTTTTACAGCGTGGTACCATGCGACGTCGCTATGAGGATGATGGCATTTCAGATGATGAAATTGAAGGGAAAAGAACTTTTGACTTGGAAGAGAAGCTCCACACTAACAAATACAATGCCAATTTTGTTACTTTTATGGAGGGAAAAGGTCAGTATTATTTTGGTTCGGATCCAGAGCCCCTTGATGGGAAGTCATTGACTCTGAGAACTGTGGGTTTAACATCTGTACAACTTTAAAAATACTGCATATTGAGTATATATTTATTTTGTCTGAGTGCTCATTCTGCTAGATTTGAAGTAGTCTTTTTTTTNCTCTCTCTCTCTCTCTCTCTCTCTTTTTTTGGCTTGAGTTTAATTAAAAATAGTACAGACGTGGTGGCACATGCCTATAATCCTAACACTTGGTATGTAGAGACAGGAGGATCAGGAATGGTTAAAGGCCAGCTTGTTTTACATGAAACCTTGGTGAAAGGGAGAAAGGTACAATGAAACCCCTTTTATGAGGTGGGATTCCTCATATGTGGTGTAGCTTTGATCTTCAGCAAAAATATGTTGGATATTTAACATTCAAACTATTTTTGGCTGTTAAGAGACATTGATAATTTCTAATTAGGGCTTATGCAGTGACTCATTCTCTCCTTCAAGTGAATACTACCCTCAAACCCTGATTTTCAGTGCACTTTCCATATTTCCTAAGAGATGCTTCTTAGTAACACAAAGAAGTTGTATAAACTTAACTATATGCACAGAGTAACAAACACCCATCAATATGTTTTTAGCTAATTTTTTTTTCCTTATTTTTGTTTTTCTGTAGGTTTGGAGCCTGTCCTAGAACTAGCTCTTGTAGACCAGGCTGGCCTCAAACTCAGAGATCCGCCTGCCTCTCAAGTACTGAGATTAAAGGCGTGCACTACCACTGCTTGGCTAAAATTTCTCTTATAAACCAGATGTGGTGGTACATGCCTTTAATCCCAGCACTTGGTAGTCAGAGGCAGCCTGGTCTACAAAACAAGTTCCAGACAGCCAGGACTGTTAACACAGAGAAACCCTGTCTCAAAAAAACTAATAACAAAAAAATTCTTTTATAATCTTTTTTCCTCTTTTCAGTGATTCCTCTCTAATGGTTTTCCCCTATATGCTTTCAGATTTTAATGTAGAGTATATCCAGCGGGGTGGCTTGAGAGACCCTCTGATTTTCAAGAATTCTGATGGACTTGGAATAAAGTAAGTGCTCTGGGTATTGGCCTGAGATGGCTACAAAATGACTGTTAAACCCAGGAATTCAGAGAGTGGCAATATTGAGAACACAGAGCAGTAGGTATTTCAAAGTAACTTACCAGTTGCTTTGTGAAGTATGTCTCGTTTCAAAAGTAATTAATATACCTAGAAATGAAAATTGTAGATGAGCTTAAAGAAGCTTAAGTCTCCTGACTCTGTCACTCTTAGATAATTGCTACTAACATTTTGGTTTTTCTTTCTATATAAATATATATTCATTTATGTTTTAAAGCTAAACATGAAGATTGATATTTTTGTAGCGTTCTCCATTCTTTTAAGAACAGATCCATACTGATGAGAGAAGTAGTGCTTCCCATTTACTGGTATTTATTTCTTAGGATGCCAGATCCAGACTTCACAGTGAATGATGTCAAAATGTGTGTGGGTAAGTGACAAACTTTTGGCCTCCATCTTTGAGGTTTGGGAATATCAAAGTATATATTTCATTAGAAAGAACTATTTGAGTTGGGCAGTGGTGGCGCACGCCTTTAATCCCAGCACTCAGGGAAGCAGAGGCAAACAGATCCCTGTGAGTTGAAGGCCAGCCTGGTCTAAACAGACTAGAGTTTCAAGACAGCCAAAGTGCCACAGAGAAACCCTGTCTCAAAAAACCAAAAAGGAAAAAAGAACTATCCTCTCAAAGGAATACCAAAGTTTATCAAAAAAATAAATAAATAAAACAAGTATATATGGAGAAAGTTAGAAAGTAAATATACATGTTTAGGGGAACTTTTCTTCAAAGACAAAAGTTTTTAAATTTAGTTCTTCTAAAATCTAGACATGGATGATAACTGTTATATTCTGCGATTAGGCAATAAAACAGTATAAAGTCTTTCATATTCCAACTAACATAGATGGAAAATGGAATTCTTCTGACTCTTGCTATTTTGTGGTATATAATAGTGCTATTTCTTAGTTTGGAAATTAAATATTTTAGCAGTACCTCTAGCCACTTGTTAGACTGCTAGGTAAACTTGCTTAATCTGAGAGGTGAAAGTCACAGCTCAAATTCTCTGACCCCTGTATTGTTCGTGTCCTAATGCTCTGTGTTATTCTAAGCATCTATCACCCATGTATTTCCTGGTACCTAGCAGAACTTGTGGACCAAGTGCTCATTAAATCTGTTGAGTGATCAATATTCTTACCATTTCTTTCAAACACAGCTCCTTTAGAAGGCTTATATACTCTGTGTGAGTACTCACCATTATCCCTTTTATTTTTATTGTTATTCTAGGCAGAGAGGTTCGTGTATACTAGGCTAATCTCAAAGTCACCATGTAGCCACGGGTGGCCTTAAACTAATTACCTACCTGTCCTACTTTTTGAATGCTGCAGTTATAGGCATTTGCTACCATACCCAGATTATTTGGAGCTGGGGATCAAATCCAGGGCTTTGTTCATGCTAGATGAGCATTCTTTCAGCAACTTGAGTATCTTCAGCCTTTCCTTCTTTCCTCCCTCCCTCCCTCCTTCCTTCCTCCCTTCCATGTGCATTAGTGTTTTGCCTGCATAAGGGTGTCAGGTACCCTGGAACTGGAGTTACAGACTGTTATGAGGTGCCATGTGGGTGCTAGGAATTGAACCTGGGTCCTCTGGAAGAACAGCCAGTGCTCTTAACCACTGAGCTATCTCTCCAGCTCATCTTATTTCTTTCTTAGTCAACCTTTAGGAAAGTAAGCAATAGACATTCATAGCTTTTCTGTGTTGACTTTTAAGATTTCTGTTTATTTATTTAAGTCAGGGTCTCTCAAATGTAGCCCTAGCCATCTTAGCAGACTGACGTCAAACTCAGAGATCTGCCTACCTCTGCCTCCCAAGTGATAGGACTAAAGGCATGTTCCACCAACCTAGCTGATTTTTATTTTTTAGTGGTGTGTATGTGTGTGGTGTCAATAAGTGCAGGTGCTCACAGAGGTAAGAGGCACTGAATTTTCTAGAGATGCAGGTAGTTGTGAACCACCTAACATGGGTGCTGAGAATAGTACTAGGGTCTTCTGAAATGTAGCCCCTGCTCTTTACTGCTGAAACTCTCTCTAGCCCCTTGCATAGATATTCTCATGGTTGTCCTTCACAAATGACCTCCACAAGAATCATCTGGGGTAAAGTACAAGCTCAGGGAGGTTTCTGGGAATATAGCAAGAGCCATCTCCACCTACGTGATTATTGCCTTGATAGTGTGTCCATCTGATTTAACTATTTTGGAATTTGGTTGAAGGCTTACAACTTCCAGGGAAATATTTAGCCAGTAAAGTTAATTTCTGTTTTTGCACATCCCCCAATCCTCACCAACCATAACCCATGAAGCAATTGTGCATATTTTTAAAAAGCACAGAATAAAGATTTATAGGAGCCAGGATGGGTACGAAAGGTTTTGTCATTGAAGTATTGGAAGCTTGTGCTGTTGTCACAGATTGCTGTTTGTCCACCTCTAAACTGTTACAGTGCCCTTATGTTTGACCCTGGTTACTTCTATAGGATTTAAAAGGCTGATAGAAGGCCAGGTGTGATGGCACAAAGAGGCTATAATAGAGACCCCGTCTCAAAACTCATGTGGTGTTGGCGGTGCACACCTTTAATCCCAGCACTTAGGAGGCAGAGGCAGGCAGGTCTCTGAGACAAGCCTGGTCTACAAAGGGAGTTCCAGGACAGCCAGGTCTATACAGAGAAACCCAGTCTCAAACAAAAACAAAACAAAAAGAAAAAAGGCTGATAGATGCCTTCCCTTAAGCAAACATTCAAGACTAGGATATTCAAAAGCAATTGTATTCATGGAGAAAGTTACATGTTGACCACACATGTTTACGAGGAAATGCAAGCTCAAAAAAAAAAAGACATAAGTTTAGACTTTGTAAAGCACTTTCAAGAATTAAAAATAATAAAAATAGTGTACATGGCACACCAACATACATGTAAGGAAAACATCCATACACAGAAAATAATAATATTTAAAAAAAACAGTTGTCTTAAATATGCACAAACCAATTGTGGTTTGCACTCTTGTAATCCCAGCATTTGAGAGGCAAGATGAACATGAGTTCCAGGCAACGTGGGCTACATGACTATCAAATATTCTGTTATAGCAGTATAAAACAGACAAAGATGAAGCATGTAGGAGAGCATCAAGCAGACAGTTGTATATTGTGGGAATATTAGAAGAGAAAGGGACAGAAAATATTTGAAGAAATCCTGAAAACTTCATATTTTTTGGAAGACATGATTAAAAGTATCCAGAATGCACAGTGATCTCGAAGACCCTCACAGATACATGTTAAAATCAAACATTGTAAAAGCTAAAGACAAAACTCTTGAATGTTACTCTTCATGTAAAGGGGTTCCTCAGTGAAATGTGAGCCAATGACAACATGTCTTTAATCCCAGCACTCCGGAGGCAGAGGCAGGTGGATATCTGTGAGTTCAAGGCCAGCCTGGTCTATAGATTGAGTTCTAGGATAGCCAGAGATACACAGAAAAACCTTGTCTAGAAAGAGAATATCAAAAAAACCTCTAAGGCATATGACATAAAATAGCAGAATGACAATATATTCTTCCTTTGAAGTTTAATGAGTCAAAATCTTGAATTAGAAGGTAAATATTGGCAGAATAGATTTAAAAAACAACCAAAACAGTTCTTTATGCTTTCAAGAAACTCACTGACTTTCCACAGATTCAAATAAATTAAAAATGGTGTGGTAGTTCATGTCTCTTAAATGTGAAATACATAGAAACAGTGTCTGGGGCTTGAGTGATTTCTCATTGTTTAAAAGCACTTGCTGCTCTTGCAGAGGATCTGAGTTTGGTTCCCAGCACCTGTATGGCAGCACATAACCATCTGTAACTCCAGTACCAGGGCATCTGACACCCTGTTCTTACCTCCACAAGCATCAGACAAGGCCAAAAGCATCAAACACATGTGGTATACATACACATACAGGCAAATGCTCATACACATAAAATATATAAATTGGGGTTGAGGGAAGAAAGAAACAGAAACCGTATCTGTCAAAACACTGCATTCTAAGATGAGTTTGTTCACGATTCCTGTTCTTCATCTAAATGATCATACATCATAGTTCTGAATGCTCTGGTAACACTGAGAAAATAAAACTGTTTTTGTTGTGCCCAGAGAGTTCTTGAAGGAAGACATTCACTTTTATCTTAGAGAGAGAGAGAGAATGTATGCGCCCAAGAAGGCTAGAGACATCAGATCCCCTTGAACTGGAAGTACAGGCATCTGTGAGCTGCCCTTGATAGAAGGTGTTGGAATTTGAATTTAGGTCTCTGCAAGAGCAGGTACACTCTCTTGACCTCTGCGCCATCTCTCCCATCACATTTTTTTTATTGTGATAAATATAGCATGAAAATTGCCATTGTAATCACTAAAGTACAATTCAGTGTCATTGATTGTATCTATTCATTGAGCAGCTCCTATCACTATTTTCTTGTAGAACTTTCTCATCACCTAAAACAAAAGTCTGTTAAGCAGTTATTTCTCTTTCTCTTCCCTGAGGCTCCTGGACAACCACTGATCTGATGCTTTCTAGATCTGGGTTTATCTAATATGTATATTTCATATAAGTGGAATTATATGATATATAGCCTTTCATCTATGACTTCTCAACATAGCATACTTTCCAGGTTTATTTGTTTGATAGTGTGGATTAGTACTTCATTCTTTTGGGGGGTTTTTGAGCCAAGGTTTCTCTGCGTAACAGTCCTGGCTGTCTTGGTACTTTGCTTTGTAGACCAGGCTGGCCTTAACTCAAATAGAGATCAACCTGCCTCTCTGCCTGCTGAGTACTACGATTACAGACCACAACACCTAGCTCTTAACTGACATTCTTGAGACAGATTAAGTCAGTCTTTAGACCTTCATTGAAACAGTGTATTTTAATAAATCTTTTGTCTTGAAAGTTACCCAATCCCTGTTTTATCATTTATGAAATAAATATTGACATTTATCATGTATAATTGTAGGATTATATGAGATATTAAATAAAAGATTCAGCACTTGACAGTGTAATAAACATGGCATAGGGAATGATGGGTATTTTTAGCTGTGCCCATTGTCCTTTTCATTCTCTGTGGTTGTGATTAAATAATCTCCTTGTGTATTACTAATTACCTTAAGTAAGAAAGCATAATTTATTTTGATGTGTTTTGTGTGCTTACTATACTTCAGAGTAATTTTAACTTAATAGGGTTTCTTTCATGTAGGGAGTCGTCGGATGGTGGATGTCATGGATGTGAACACACAGAAGGGCATTGAAATGACCATGGCTCAATGGACACGTTACTATGAGACCCCAGAGGAGGAGCGAGAGAAGCTCTATAATGTCATTAGCCTAGAGTTTAGCCACACCAGGCTTGAGAACATGGTACAGCGACCTTCCACGGTTAGTCATTATCTGTTGTGTGATGTTTTCTCTTTCAGGTTTTTGAGGGGCCCACCAACCAGCTCCCAGATAAATCACATACAGAGGATTATTCTTAGTTATGAGTGCCCAGCCTTGGCTTGTCAACTTTTCTTAACTTAAATTTCCCTGACCTTTTGCCTGTGGACTTTTATCTTTTTTTTTTTT
>LOEQ01002121.1:281938-295873 GCA_001685075.1 Bramus lutescens | reverse complement strand
TCCTTCTTACTCTGTGACTGGCTGGGTGACTAGGTAGCTGGCCCCCTGATGTCCTCTCCTCCTTGTTCTCTTGCTCCTGTTCTCCCTCCTCTCAGATTTCTCTTCCTATTTATACTGTTCGCCTGCTATCCCCCCCATCCTTCCTCCTGCCTCTCTATTGTCTATTCATCTCTTTATTAGGACCATCTGGTGTTTTAGACAGGCACAGTAACAGCTTCACAGAGTTAAGCAAGTAAAGCATAAACCAAAGGCACACACCTGAAAATATTCCCCAACAATTATCATTTTCACCAGAAGGTCTTTACAGTGGGAGAATTTTTATTATTTTGCACATGCCAAGATTAAGCTAAATGTGGAAAAGAGTATTGGATAAATAGTAACTTTCATTTTAAAAGACTTCATTTTCCAAAATCAATTTTTATTAGAATCATTTATATCCCCAAGAAATTAATTTGGGAGCTTGTCCTTTCCGTGATAAGAAGAATCTTAAAATGTTACTGAAAAATCTGCTTAAGGAATTTCTGTCTTGTGTTTGCTAAGAAACTTAAGGAAATTATTGGGTTGGGGGTGGGGGTTGTGCCATGTGTGGTGGCATAAGCCTTCAATCCTAGTGCACAAGGGATAGAGGCAGGTGAATCTCTGTGGGTTTGAGTCCAGTCTGGTTTGCATAGAAAGTTCTAGGATAGCATGTGCTGCATAATATAGAACCTCTCTCAATAAATAAAAAGAGCAACTAAGGGAAAACTGGTTTAGAGCAAGGTAAATTTTGTACCCCCAAACGATCCACTTCTCCAGGTAAGTAACAAGTTGTTCCAGGTAAGTAACAAGTTGTTCAAGTAGTAAACTGGTAGTGATACATGAGTTGCTTTCATTTGTTTTCCATATTCTACTTTCCTGAAGTTAATTTTTAAAGGTTTATTTATTATGTATATAGTGTTCTGCCTACATATATGCCTGCACACAAGAAGAGGGCACCAGATCTCATTACGGACGGTTGTGAACCACCATGTGGTTGTTGGGAATTGAACTCAGGACCTCTGGAAGAGCAGCCAGTGTTCCTAACCACTGAGCCATCTCTCCAGCCTCTGAAGTTAATTTTTATTTTACCTATCTTTTGGTAAAATAGTGGCTATCTATTCACTATTGAGAAAACTGTATAGGAAGTGGAATTGATTTCACTTTTGGAATGTAACTCTATTTAGGCCTTTGACTAAAAAACAAAAATAGCTGGGCAGAGGGATGCACATTTGTAGTCTAATCCCAGCATGAGCTGGAGGCAGGAGGATCAGGGGTTCAAGGTCATCTTCATTTGGATGAGACCCCTTCTCAAAAACAAACAAAAATTGTTACAGAATATTTGATCACACTGTGAATCCCAAGATTGTGTTACTTACTGGAAATACCTGTTTCTAGTTGTGTAGTTCCACCCTAGTACACTGTACCTTTAATCCAAGAGTTTTCTGCTTGAATATTGTAAATATTATTAAATAAAGTCAACCATGGGTCAAGAGACAGAGCAAGGAACCAGTTGACAGGAAATAAACAAGAATTATTAAGGAAAAAAATAGAGAATAAGGAAACAGGGACAGAGAGAGATACACGGGGAGAAAGGAGGAATATCCACTTTGAGGGGGCTTGTTAAAGACAGGCTTCTTGGATGTTGGCAGAGTAGGAAAGTCAGCTGTGTGCTTTCTCTGCCTCTAAGTTATCAGGCTTTCACCCCAGCATCTGGTTCCCAGGTCTTTCTTTATTGGTAAAATCGAACAATTGAGATTTTGTTAAAAACATGTAATGTCTTTTTATAGATTACATACTTTCTAATAATTTGCAGTATTATCACTGTAGTTTTATTGGTGCTAGGGTCTGTGTAGCCCTATGACAGTTCTTTATATAGTCCTAGCTGTCTTGGTTGGGTTTGAAAAAAGATTGACAAAGAAGACTTCTTTGATGAATAGGCTATATAGGCTATCAGCAGTGGAATCAACCTCTTATCATTCATTCATTTATTTTTGAGGTTGGGTCCCACTGTGTAGCCTGGCTTACACCTGCCTTTGCCCCAAGTGCTCAGATTAATGGTGTGTTCCACTAATCATTTTTAATAAAGCATTCAGTAAAAAGGAAGCATGAAACCAAAGCGTGGTGGTCCATGCCTGTAATCCTAGCAATTAGGTGGAGACAGGAGGGTTGCCTGGGCTACAGAGTAAGCTTCTATCCCAAAAACAATAGAAAACAATGTTGAGAATTATAGTAGCATTGCTTATAAATGTATTTCTTTAATACTTCTAGAATCGTAATTTAAAGATTATGGTTTTAAATATAAAACGATTATTAGAATTAGAAACTTTTTTGTTTTGGTTTGGGGGTTTTTTGTTTTTTGGGTTTTTTTGGGGGGAGTTGGGGGGTTTTTTGAGACAGGGTTTATCTGTAACTTTGGAGCCTGTCCTGGAACTAGTTCTTGTAGACCAGGCTGGCCTTGAACTCAAAGAGATCTGCCTGCCTCTGCCTCCTGCATGTGCCACCACTGCCCAGCTAGAGTAGAAACCTTTATACATGAAGCCTACTTGGTAGTATCCTGGGTGTTTTGTCCCTAGTTTTAATTTTTTAATTTTGTCTTTCAGTTTTTTCAAGACGGGATTTCTTTTTTTTATAATTTTATTTTAAAAACAATCTTATTTTACATACCAATTTCAGTTCCCTCTCACTGCTGCCCTCACACTCCCCCCACTCCCACCCACATCCACTCCTCTGAAAGGGTAAGGCCTCTAATGAGGAGTCAACAAAGTCTGTCATCACTTGAGGCAGGACCAAGGCCCTACCCCTTGTATTTAGGCTGAGCAAGGTATCCCTCCACAGGGAATGGGCTCCAAAAAGCCAGTTCTTGCACTAGGGATAAATAGTGGTTCCACTGCTAGTGGCCCCACAAACTGCCCAAGCCACACAACTGTCAACCACATTCAGAGGACCTGGTTTGGTCTTAAGGCAGGTTCTCTAGCTGTCATTCCCACTAGCTCAGGTCAGCTGTTTCTATGGGTTTGCCCATCATAGTCTTGGCAAACCCTTTGCTTGTAATATCACTACTCTCTGTCTATGACTGGACCCTAGGAGTTTGGTCTCTTAATAGCTAGCATCCTCTAAGATCTGCTGTTGGGCTCAACACATTCCAGTCTCAGCACAATCTTCTTTGTAGTTTTAGCCTTTTTGCAGAAAATAGGCTTAGTCTGCCTACCATAGCCACTCTGTTTCCTGGGCATACAAAGAATCTTTGCCCTTCTTGTACTGTGTCACTTTGTGTGGTTGGTGCTTGCCACATTTCTTGCAGAATGTCCAGCAGGCCTTAGGAACAATCACCATGTTGGCGGGTGCGATATCAACACAGAAAGGAAAAAAGTATTGCTTAGAATCTTAGTTGGGTTTATCCTTGTGGATTCCTGGGATTTTACACAGTGCCTGCCTGGTTTCTTGCTAACCCCATAATGATTCACTCTTTCAAGATATCTCTTTCCATGCTATCCCTCGCTGTCCTTCACAAAGCTCGATCTTTCCAATCCCTCATGTTCTCCTCCCTGTTCTCCTTCTCCCCTCCCCTTTCCCCTTCTTCCCTTCCCACTCCTTTACCACCCTCTCCTGCTACGTTACTAAAGAGATCTTGTTTACTTCCCCTTCCTGAAGGGATGCATGTATGAGACAGGATTTCTTATGTAGCCCTGGCTATCCTGGAACTTGACCTGTAGACCAGGCTTGGCCTCGAACTCCCAGAAATATGCTTGCCTCTGCCTCGCAAACACTGGGATTAAAGGTGTGCGCTAACATGCCTAGCTATTTCAAAGATTTTAATATTTTTCTACAGTTAATCATCACAGTCTTGCTTTGATATCAAAACTTAGTTAAATTAGGAGCTTATGATTGCTAACCCAATAGTTTCTATATCACATATTGAATTTCTTTTTTTCTTTTTTATATTCTATTATTATTATTATTAGTTTTTTTATTGTTTGTTTTTTGAAACAGGGTTTCTCTGTGTAGCCTGGCTGTCCTGGAATGCGCTCTGTAGACCAGGCTGGCCTTGAGCTCAGAGATCTACTTGCCTCTACCTTTCCAGATGCTGGGATTAAAAGCATGTGCCACCACTGCCTAGTGATACTCTTTCCCCAGCTTCCCAAGTCCAGTCAAGTCTTCAGAGTGAGTTCCAGGATTTTTAAGGCCAGTCACATCTACAAATTGAGTTTTAGGAAAGCCAAGAACAAAACAAAAAACATTTTTATATGATTGTGTGCATGTGCACATCATGGTAATGGTACACATATAAGGAACTTGGTTGTCTCTTTCCACTGTGTGAGACCCAGGGTCAAACTGATGATGTTAGGCTGGGTAGTATGTGCCTTTATTTCTACACCATCTTCTCCAACCCAGATCTTTTTATATTTTAGCTACTGTAACAGTGAGTGTGTAGTTACCATCAAAGACTACCCTTTAAAAATTTTATACACTCAGTTTCAACCTACTATACCAGTATTGACAGAAGTTATAATCTATTGTTTTAAATCCATTTTGTCCAATGCTTGCTTTACAGTCACAGTAATGGAACCATTAGTCTTTGTTCTCTTTTTTATGTCTTTTGTCTCTAAGGTTCACAGATGTTTAAATATTCTTTTGTACTCTGTATATTTAAAGGAGTTTTTTTTTCCTTGTCTTTAACATTCTCTGTAACCCCACCTCTTAAATGTTTCTTCCTTTTTAAAGGTGGATTTCATTGACTGGGTAGATAACATGTGGCCAAGGCACTTGAAAGAAAGTCAGACTGAATCAACAAATGCCATTTTAGAGATGCAGTACCCTAAGGTGCAAAAGTAAGTTATTTGCTCTTGTGTACTTTCTTAAGTATTGATAGCAAGGGATATAGTCTGTCCCTTTCAAGCTTTGCTCTGTGCTAAATCATCAAATCAGTAGATTATTTAAACAGTGGACTTTATAGTATCAAGAGTATGTGAGAAATTACATAGCACATGATCTCATGAATAATGGAAAAAGTTGTATGTCCTAGAAATGTGACTTTGAACTGCATTTCTTTAACAGAATATTATGGCTCATGCCTTGAGGCAGAGTCAGCTAGATCTCCTGAGTTTCAAGGCCAGCCTGGTCTTAAAAGTAGCAAGTTCCAGGACAGCCAAGAAGCATAAAGACCTTAAAACAAAAATGAAAAGAAAGAAAACCTACTAGTAGTTTATTGGATGCAAAGTAAAATTGATTAGGAAGGAGAATGTCATTTTGGTGACTGGTTTCTCTTTATCAGTATACTAATATTGCTGCTTGTCTTTGGGGGCAGGTACTGTCTAATGAGTGTTCGAGGCTGCTATACTGACTTCCATGTGGACTTTGGTGGTACTTCTGTTTGGTATCACATCCACCAAGGTGGAAAGGTATGGTCATGGTTGGGATTAGAATTAGAAGCAGATTATATGACTTGCATGCTTAATATATATAATCTGGGAACCAGTCTATTAGGAAACATCCCCATTCATATCGAAGAGAATTATAGATTCAGTTGTCTTTGGTGGCTAGTCCATTGGAGTTTTAGTATTTATGTAGGCCAGTGTCATTCCACCAATATTTACCCAGTACTTGGAGAAATCTCAGTAGTACTATTTCTAGACTGCAGAGCAGAATTCCCCAGGTGAAATTAAAAGTAATTCTTGGAGGACAATATCAATTTTTTGTACCTAGAAGAAAAGTAGTGTGGAGAAAGGGAACATAAATTTTAGATATATTAGCAAAAGATCCAGTAAGTTACGATTCAGCCAGCTCTCCCTGTCTAAAGATATTTGGTTTGAAATGTGACCAAAGGAAACATTAAGTCTTTTTTTTTTTTTAGGATTTAAAAAAAGTACCTTCAGTTATAAAGAGTTATATTCCAATAATAATAAAATATATCTTCTCACAAGTTTTTCTAAATGTTAATTTCAGAATTGAAACCTAGATTTAATAGCAGAGGTTTGTAGTGTTAGCCTTTCCAGTTGGAGTGACTTCATTTATTTATTAGCAGAAGCAGAACTGGAATTTAAAAAAGTAGACAAGAACTTAACCTAAGACATCTGGGTCTATATCCAAAGTCCTTTTGTTTATTTATTTAAATCTGTGTAGATGGGTCGTAAGTTTTGTTCTGTTGATTTTAGTTACTATATTGGGATAGGGCAGTGTCAGGTCAGTCTCTTAGAGTTATTAATTACACCTAAAGAATGGGGCTGTTTAAGCCTATTGCCAGAGTTTTTAAGAAACTGCCGAGGTAATAAGCCCATTTTTCCTTTTCTCTTGGTATTGTAGATAGGTTCTGCATTCTTCTATAGCCATAATCCCAGGAAATCCAGATGGTGTCAGACCAGATCTGTTTGTTTAGGTCCTGAGTTACCCACATAGTTGAGTCTATAGGCTGGGAGAATTGTTTGTCTGTCTTCTACCTTCCAGTCTTCTTTGTATCTGTTTATCATTTGAGGGAGACGACTGGATCATGTCAATGGCTGTTAACAGACTGAAGTTTTTTAACTCACAGGTCTTCTGGCTCATCCCCCCTACAGCCCACAACCTGGAGCTGTACGAGAATTGGCTGCTGTCAGGGAAACAGGGAGACATCTTTCTGGGTGACCGGGTGTCAGATTGCCAACGAATTGAGCTCAAGCAGGGCTATACCTTCGTCATTCCCTCAGGTAAGCAAAGTGGGGAAAGTATGTTGCTTTCTAGAACTTAGCCCCTTTGTACAATCAGTAGCAAACAATAGGGTGTTTGTCTGTTTTTATGGAATACATGGAGAGAATTTTGGTTTTTGTGGGGGTTTTTGGTTTTTAGAGACAGGGTTTCTCTGTAGTTTTGGAGCCTGTCCTAGAACTCACTTTGTAGACCAGGCTAGCCTTGAACTCACAGAGATCGCCTGCCTCTGCCTTCCAGGTGCTAGAATTGAAGGGTGCCACCACTGCCTGGCAGAGAGAATGTATTTTAAAACAAACAAACAAAAAATAAGTAAAATAAAATAAAAGCAGTGCTTAAAGCCAGTGGTGGCTTCCCAAAAGATATACATGTTTGGATTATATATTAAGCCCAGTAATTCAGAATCTTTACACATGGAGTGTCCTCTCTAGTGAAGAGCCACCTTTCCCTACCTGAGTGTGAAGTGCTGAATCAGTTGTATTTTAATTGTATTTCTTATTCTAAAATAAATGTATATAAAGAGTGCAAATTTTGGGGTCCCTGATCTGTTTGAGACTCAGTACTACGTTGGCAAATACTTGAGTTTGGTTTTTTGTTGAGAAGAATACATGAGATTATTAATAAACTATCTTACACCTAGCTGGTGCATAGTTTGGTTTATAAATGGAAGCAGCATTTATTAAAAGTTTCTTGCACTGGGGAAATAACTTGATGGTAGAGTACTTAACTTGCATAATACCCTGTGTTATATCTCTAGGAATTTAAAAAAAAAATCTTATGCTGAGTATTGGATCACACCCCTATAGTCCTAGCTATTTGTGTGTGTTTGTGACTAGCAAGAGCAGCATTTAAGACCTTATCTTTAAAGTAAGTAAAACCTGTTTCTTAGATACATATTCTCATTTAATATTCACTGCCATATGAAGTAAAATATGTTCTAGTTTTAAAGAGAGTATTGATGCCTTGAGAGATAAGTAAATTGACCAATTATTAAAGGAGCCTGGGTTATGCATCAAGGTCTTGTTTCCAAAAAGAGAGAGAGAAGGATATAAACCAGAAACCATATTATAGTATGTGCATTCAGTCCTGCCTCCATTTTCTATCTTCCAGGTTGGATTCATGCTGTGTATACTCCTACAGACACATTAGTGTTTGGAGGCAATTTTTTACATAGCTTCAATATCCCCATGCAATTAAAAATATACAGCATTGAAGATCGGACACGGGTGAGTAATTTGATCATTGTTAATATTTAATCATATTAACAATTATATGTGACAGATGTAACATGTCTCTTTTTTGCCCTGTGTACTTTGGAGCCTATCCTAGCACTTGCTCTGTGGGCCAGACTGGCCTGAAACTCACAGATATCCACCCACCTATACCTTCCAAGTACTAGGATTAAAGGCGTGTGCCACCAATGCCCGACTGCCTCTAATCTTTGTAGCACTCAGGGACAGGAAGATTGTGAGTTTGAGGCCAGCTTGGACCATGTAGCAAGTCCCTGTATCAAAGAAAAAGACAAATCAAAAGAGATTCATGGGGTGAAATGACTTATCAGGTAAAGATACTCAATATTAAGCTTGATAACAAACCCATACGGTACAAAGCTAGAACCAACAACTGCATGTTGCCTTCTAACCTTCATCGGCATATACTGCCATCCTCTTTCTCCTAATATAGTAAATGAACCAGAAAGGGATTCCTGGATAATTTGTCAATTTTTTAGATTTTCTTTGCATTAAAAAGAAGTTTCCACATACTTTGAGGATATAGCAGAAGATTTTACTGGACTTTTGTTTTTGTAGGACTTTTAACTCTAAAGTTCTTCATATGGATATTTGTCCTAATCTTTTGAGCCATGTTTTTCATTTTTATGCTCATGAATAGTTTATGGAATGGGATGATCAATTCAAATTTTACAACTTTGAATCTTTCTGTCTTTTTGGTTTTTCAAAACGGGGCTTCTCTGTGTAGCTTTGAAGCCTGTTCTGACCTCAGACTCAGAGATCTGCATGCCTCTGCCTCCCGAGTGCCAGAACTAAAGGCGTGTGCCGCCACCACTCAACCTGACTTTACTTTTATTACCAGCTCTTCCCTCTTTCCCTTTCCCATTTTAACACCCACTCCCCCCAGACAGGGAGGGTTTCTCTGTGTAACAGCCCTGGCTTTCCTGGAACTAGCTCTGTAGACTAGGCTGGCCTCAAACTCACAGAAATCTACCTGCCTCTGCCTTTCAAATGCTAGGATTAAAGGTATGTACCACTATTGCCAAGCTTATAAATACCTTTTCAAAATTAAATTTTATTTATTTTTGTCATGTATGTTGGGTTCCTATGCCAAGGCATATGAGTGGAGGTCAAAAAGCAACTTGTAGAAGTCAGCTCTTTTTTGTCACTATGTCCCAGAAAACTAATTGAGGTCATCTGGCTTGGCAGCAAGTACCTTTACCTACTGGTAAAGCCCATCTTATTGGGCCCTTCCCTCTCCATAAATGTCAGTATTAGTCAGCTCTTATCAGATTTATTGAGTTTTCGAATTAATACTTGTCCTGAACTGAAGAACTTTCCCAAAAAATATTAATGCACTTGAAATACTAACAGAGAAGCATAAAGGTGTTGTACTTAGTTTAAGGAGACACAATACCTATTAGTTCTTAGCTCCCTACTCTTTCTTCTTGCCAGAATTAAATTGGCATTTAAGTGAGAGTGAAGAAT
This sequence comes from Bramus lutescens, assembly GCA_001685075.1. Lineage (NCBI taxonomy): Eukaryota > Metazoa > Chordata > Mammalia > Rodentia > Cricetidae > Bramus > Bramus lutescens. Next base: position 286,460 of record LOEQ01002121.1, on the reverse strand, counting down.
CTTCTGGTTAACGCCATAATCACATAAAAGATCCAGGTTTCGATCTTGTTATATTCTTCATTGGTTGTATCCCTCTTGTTTAATGACCAGAAAGTGATTTCCTTATTTCATAATAATACCTGTGACCTGATGAAAGCTTTGAAAAGGAATTCTCTTTTCATTTTCAATTTATGAAGACAGCTGGACATCACAGGTGGACTATTTGGCCTTGAATTGCAACTTCTATAAAGGGGGTGTTATATATATTTTTTTTTTAATTTAAGTTTTTGTTTTGTGAAATAGAGTTTCTCTGTATATCCAGCCTGGTCTACAGATCGAGTTCCAGGACAGCCAAGGCTACTCAGAGAAACCCTGTCTGAGGGGTAGGGGGATCCAATCCTAGCTGTCTTAGAACTCGCTCTGTAGACCAGACTGGCATAGAACTCACAGAGATACACCTCCTTAGTGCTGGGATTAAAGGTGTGTGCCACCACATATGGCTCAATTTTATTTATCTACTTATTTGTTGAGATTTTGAGACAGGGCTTCTCTGTATATCCCTGGCTGTCCTGAAACTTGCTTTGTAGACCAGGATGGACTAGAATCTGCCTGTCTCTGCCTCCCAAGTACTGGGATTAAAGGCATGCATCACCACTCCTGGCTTTAATTTTATTTTTTTAGATAGGGTCTCACTATCTAGTTCTGGCTGTTCTGAAACTCAGTATGTAGACCAAGCTGGCCTCAAATTCACAAAGATTATCTGCCACTGCCTCCTGAGTACTGGGATTAAACAGCAGATACATTTAGAATGGTACCTGACACTTATCTTCCTTGTTCATTGATTGATAGTAACTTTAATTCATCTTTTTCTTGACATTGGTATACCTAAGGGTATACCATTGTATTTCCAAAATAATTTTTGAAATGCTCTGAATGTAAAAAAGATGAATGCTACAAAAATAGTGACCAATAAAACCACACAAATTATTAATCTGATAGGTGGGTATACTACAAAGCACAAGACAGGAAAGCTAAGGGTGGATGTTGAACAGAGGCTCAATCTTGCCTTCTAAACAGTACACAGCTTGAGAATAAGTTTAAAATTATATTTTTTGCATATAATGAATGTCTTACTATAAATTATAACTTCTGCCTGGCTTTCAATGGATTCTTTGTCCTGTGCACTTCAGATTCAGGAAAACAAACAAAAACTGGGGCTAAACAAAAATGCTTGGGATACCTTTATACTCTAAATCAGGGTGTTTTGTTTTGTGTATGTGTGTGTGTGCATGCACATGTGTTAGTTATGAGACAGGGTCTTTCTGTGTAGCCTTGGCTATCCTGGAACTCTCTGTGTAGGCCAGGCTGGCCTGCCTCTGCCTCGTGAGTGCTAGGATTAAAGGCATGGATCACTATAGTGGCCTAAAATAATTTTGCAAATAATAGCACCTTTTACCCTCTCTTCATGCTCCTATACCTTTCTTCTTTTTCACTTGCCTCTTATCTCCTGAGAGCAGAAATTACAGATGGCTGTGCCCAACACCTAGCTATTGTGTCTTATTATAGCATCCCTTGAATCAAACCTTAAAATTCCTTTTTTTATTTCCCACTTAGTCATGTTAGTTTCTTAGTGATTCTAAATGATTTTTTGCAAATCCTTTTTGTGTATAGTGATTGTTTCTGTAAAACAGCATTTTTTTTTCTTTTTTAATTGTGTTTTGTTTTTGTTTGGTGTCAGGTTTTGAGATAGGGTTTTATGTAGCCCAGGCTGACTGTCCTTTAATTTCTGATTCTCCTTCTTCTACCTCCAAAGTGGTGAGCATATAAGTGTAGATCATGGTACCCAGTTTTATACAGTCCTATAGTTCCAACCCAGCCCTTTGTTAGGCAAACAATCTGCTAACTAATTACCCTTCCCCACCCCTTTTTTTTTTCCTTTTTGACAGTCTCATTCTGTAGTCCAGGCTGGCCTTGAACTTTTTTTTTGTTTTTTGTCTCAACCTCTTGAGTACTGGGGTTGCAGATACAAACTACCTTGCCTTATTTGTTTGGTTTGGTTTGGTTTTTGGTTTTTCGGAACAGGGTTTGTCTGTGTAGTTTGGGGGCCTGTCCTGGAACTAGCTCTTGTAGACCAGGCTGGCCTCAAACTCACAGAGATCTGCCCGCCTCTGCTGGGATTAAAGGTGTGTGTCACCACCACCTGGCCTACCTTGCCTAGTCCTAAATCAACATTCTAAAAATTGACTTAAGTTCTTACTTCAGATGCCAGCCTTAAATTTATAAGTTGACAAGAATTTTCCTGGGCTAATAATTACTGCTGAGATCAAGATTATCTTTCTTATTTTCTTACCTTGAAAATTGTCACTGCCTTTTCTCATGGTTCTTTTCCTGTATAGGTTCCAAATAAATTCCGTTACCCATTTTACTATGAAATGTGTTGGTACGTGTTGGAGCGATATGTATACTGCATAACCAACCGCTCCCACCTAACTAAGGAATTTCAGAAAGAATCCCTCAGCATGGGTAAGTGTTGACCCTGTGAGCATTAAAGACACACTTGAGCTGAGAAATATACTGTCACTTAGTAGTTATAGTTTGGGGGGCGGGCGGGGATTGACTTTTGTATTTGTCAGTTTAAAAATTCCAAATTGCTGCATTTGAGCACTAAATACACAACTAGATGTGAATTACCAGGCTGAATGAAATATTGTGGGTCTGCACTTTGCCTGGGTTGCTATGTTCATCTTCTCAAGATAAGTGGTACATTGTCTGCTTTTGTTTTTATTAAAATATATTAGTTACACGAATGGGTTTCATTATGATATCTTCATGCATGTGCTGTCCCCCATTACCCTCATGTCTCGTTTCCTCCACCTCTACAGATCTACTTTCCTCTTCCTAGCTAGTCCCCTTCTATAATTTTTAAAGGGGATTTTTCTTTTCTTTTTTAAAGAGAGTTTAATTATTTTTTATTTTATGTTCACTAGTGTTTTTCCTGCATGTATGTGTATGTAAGGGTGTTGGAGACCTTGAAACTGGATTTAAGACACCTCTCAGCTGCCTTGTGGGTGTTGATCCCAGATACTCTGAAAGAGCAGCCAGTGCTTTTAACAGCTGAGTCATCTCTTCAGCTCCTGGGTGGAGTAGGGAGTACTAACTAATTTGATTAGACTTACTGTAGAAGCCGCTGTGAAGGATTAGTTACAGATTCTTGGGGAACCAATCAAGAAAATGTCTCTCCTTTCCCCCACAACCATGAACTACCAAAATGCCAAAAGATCTTCAGGGAGGAAAGGGCCTTATGAGCCCCTAGGAATACATGACTGTCTGTAGATCTTATGGGGGGAGGATCAGGGCTTTGTGATCTCCTCCTACCCATGATGGAAGTTGGTGGCCTAGTCTTGTATAGTTATTATGTATTATAAATAATCACAGCCGCTGACAGTTCAAGATTCCATGTCATTTCTGGAATGCATTATTTAATAACACACCATCCCTTTCTCCAGCCATTTTATTCTTTTGGAGGAAGTGATAGATGTCCCATTTAGGGTTGAACATTCAACCCTTTGACCAGTTATGTATTATTATATATAGATGGTCGCGGTCTATTCTTGTCACTTTTATAGTTTAAATTCTTGTTATATATTATATGTGTATGTGATATAAGTATATACCTGTGTGGTAGGTATAATTAGCCTGGTTGTACAAATAAGAATTTGGGGGTAAGGGGTTATTTAATTTGTTTCGGAGTTTTGCTTTATTTCGAGATACAAGTTTCTCTGTAGTCCTAGCTGTTATGGAACTCATTCTGTAGAACAGGTTGGCTTTGAATTCAGAGATCTGCCTGCCTCTGCCTCCTGAGTGCTGGGACTAAAGGTGTGTGCCACCACCACCCAGCATAAATGAGAATTTTAACTCTCAAGATTTTTATACTTTTTATGATACTACAGTTAATAAGTAGAATAGCCATACCTTGAACTAGACTAATGAGACTCTAGTATCTTCTTTTTTAACCTCTGTGCTTTAACATTTTCTCAATATCAAGAGAAATGCTTAATTAGATGAATGGTAGTTTCTTTTTTACTTGGCTTTTTTTTTTAAAAAAAATTATTAGATTTATGTGTGAGTATATGTATTTGTGCTATGTAAGTGGTTGGTTGGTGCTTGTAGTGGTCAGAAGATAGTATCAGAACTCATGGAACTAGAGTTCTAAATAGTTATGAACCATTATGTGGGTACTGAGAATTGAACCTGGAGCCTTTGTAATAGCCACAAGTTCTCTTAATCTCTGAGCCACCTCTCTAGCCCTGGCATGGTAGTTTCCATATACATTTTTAACTTTTCATTTTGTTTTGTATTTTTGAGGCAGGGACTCATTACGTAGATCAGGGTAGCCTGGAACTCACAGAGATCCTCCTGCTTCTGCTTTTTAGTACTCTGGGAATAAAGGCGTACATCACTTGTAAACTGCTACAGGGTTTTCTATTTGTTTTTTAAATATTTGTTTATTATGTATACAATATTCTGTCTGCATGTATGCCTG
>LOEQ01002121.1:245892-259778 GCA_001685075.1 Bramus lutescens | reverse complement strand
ATATGGTTGCTGGGAATTGAACTCAGGACCTCTGGAAGAGCAGCCAATGTTCTTAACATCTGAACCATCTCTCCAGCCCCAAAATTAAAGTATTTTTTAAAATTGATTAAATGTTCCTGCACATCTTTCAACAAAAGTCATACTGTTTTAGTACAAAAGAAGAGGACACAGTCCACTATTGTGGGACTAGCTTAACCTTGATTTGCAAGATGTCTAGCTGTAAAAAAACAAGGCAGTTTTTACCTGATTCTGTAGCACAAAATGAGTGGTCCTTGGTTTCCTACAGAAGGTAGAGGAATGGCCTTCAGGTGTTCTGCCTTTACCAGAAGCCTTCTAGAGAGTGCCTTTGACAGGAATATCAAGTTGGTTAAATTCTCTTCCCTCTTACAGGTGCTGTGATAAACGACTTTGGACAAAAATTGACTTGAGTAGGTGTAAGGCCATCGTACCCCAAGCTCTCAGTGGCATCATCAAGCGCCAGCCAGTAAGCCTCGACCTTAGTTGGACTAACATCTCCAAAAAGCAGCTGACGTGGTTGGTCAATAGGCTGCCAGGTAGGTGAGCAGAGAACCAGCAGAGGGGATATTAGGCCATTGTCAACACTGCTTTAAACTAATGCAATGTAGTTTGAGGCTGGGGTAGGGTTAGGGGTTAGGATTAGGGTCAGCAGTCCTGTACTGTGGCTGTCTTTCCGAAAAGCAAGCGATAGCCTTACCCAGGTCCACTAAGCCTGCCAGTCTCTAAGGCATTGCTGGATTGGTGACTGCACTAGATGCAGAGAATGATTGGGTTGCTGCTGCCAGCCCAGCACATTTCCTGAGCATAGAAGAAACTTGGGTCTGATTTTGCCTCCATCAGCCCCTTGTTAACCCTTCAGCAACAAGGACAGAAGCCACACAGCATCTGTTGCTCCAATAGAAACTAAGCAGTTGGGTGTTTACTTTCCTTGTATATGGATGTGAGTGGGTGTGCATTTGTGTGTACATATATGTTAGAAGTTGATATCAGGAACCTTGAATCACTCTCCCACTTGAGTCAGGATCTGTCAGTCATACCCCACAGCTTACATGTGATGTAGCTAGTTTTTGATAAACAGTTTTCGGAGATCCCTTCTCTTTCCAATGCTGTAATTACTAGAAGACTGTCATGTCCACCTGGCATTTATATGGTTTCTGGGGATATGAATTCTGTCTTATTTTAATGGTAAGTACTTAGCCAGCTCCCTAACCCCACCCCACTCCAGCAATTGAGTTTTTTGTTTGTTTGTTTTATTTTGAGATGGTATCGCTTTGTGTTCTTAAACTATGAAGAACTCAACAGAGATCAGTCTGCCTATGTCTCTAAGTGCTGGGATTAAAAGTGTGTGCTACCACACCTCACTCTAGCAATTATTGGTTGTTTTGTGTTTGTTTGTTTGTTTCCTTCAAGACGAGGTTTTTCTTTGTAATCCTCACTGTCCTGGAACTCAGAGATCCTCCTGCCCTTGCTGGGATTAAAGGAACGCACCACCACCACCCAGCTTTCCATTAGTTCATTTTAACACCAAAGTAAAAGCTGTAACTTGGAGGCCTAGACACCATGGCAATCTTTAGACTTGGTTACTAGAGCTAGAACATAGTCCTTCCTTTAAGACTAGAGCTCCATTTCTTTTGTCCAGAACAGCTGGTAACTGAGACTTTGAATTCTCTAAATGTAGAATATGTTGTGTGTCTGTTTCCATTTGTTACAGGACTGAAAGACCTCCTCCTAGCAGGCTGTTCCTGGTCTGCAGTCTCTGCCCTCAGCAGCTCCAGCTGCCCCCTTCTCAGGACCCTTGATCTTCGGTGGGCAGTAGGAATTAAAGACCCTCAAATTCGGGACTTGCTGACTCCACCCACAGATAAACCAGGTATGATCTGGGCCTGCCTATCTTTATCTGTCTTGGTGTAGCTTTCTTTTTGGACAGACCTTGAAACTAAGGCTAAAATATAGAGGTTATATACAAGCAGATAACTCCCACAAACAGGAGGCAGTTCATTCTATGCATTTAGTTCAGACCCAGAGAGCATAAACCTGAGAAAGTCTTGTAAGGCTTCTGGGTCAGAGTACGAAATTGAAGTTCTTTGTATGCTGGACTGTGAAGAGCATAGGCCCATTCCACACATCACCTTGAAAGTGGGGCATACAATCTGACACTGAGAAGACAGAAAACTTAACATTGTTTTCTAGAAACATTGTTTACCCCCTATGGGAAGGGTTAAGTGTGACAGTTCTGCTTAACCCTATCAAGGGGGGTCCTAGCAAGCATAAAGCTGCTGCTACCTAGGGCTTTGGTAGAGAAGTTTTGATCTGAGATTTTGGTTTGATTTGGTTTGGTTTGATTTTTGAGACAGGATTTCCCTGTAGCTTTTTGGAGCCTGTCCTGGAACTCATGCTGTAGATTAGGCTCACCTTGAACTCACAAAGATTCACCTGTGTCTGCCTCCCAAGTGCTGAGATTAAAGGTGCGTGCTACTACCACCTGGCATAAACTTCTTCTCTTGCCTGTGCAGGTCAGGACAATCGAAGCAAGCTCCGGAACATGACTGACTTCCGGCTGGCAGGCCTTGACATCACAGATGCCACTCTCCGACTCATCATTCGCCACATGCCCCTATTGTCTAGACTCGACCTCAGTCACTGCAGCCACCTTACAGATCAGTCCTCCAACCTACTCACTGCTGTCGGGTCTTCCACTCGATACTCCCTCACAGAGCTCAATATGGCAGGTATGCTGTGGTCTTTATGCTTGGGATATTAGGTGGTTTCTTTGCTTTCTGAACTAAACCGTGTTTGCTTATTGATTCATATCTGCATGGGGATAGAGAGGTGCCTCAGTGGCCCCCCTGTCATGTGGTTCACAACCACTTGTAACTCTAGCTTCTGAGGATCAGACACCTTCTAGTCTTTGAGCACCTACACACACATTGGCATACACACAAAAACAGCTGGACATGGTGGCACACACCTTCAATCCCAGTATTTGGGAAGCAGAGGAGGGTAAATTTCTTGAGTTTGAGGTCATAATGAGACCTTGTCCAGAAAAATAAATAATAAATTTTGAGAATGTACATCTTGGCAAGGTTTTGGTGGTACATGCTCTTGAGAGAGAAGGCAGGCAAATCTCTGAATTTGAAGTCAGCTTGGTCTACAGAGTGAGTTCCAGGACAGCTAGGCTAGGCCTACACAGAGAGAAGCCCTGTTTCAAAACAACAACAAAAGTTTACATCTGCAGGAGAACAAGAGACTTCTGTTCCTTTTTAACCAAAAGATCTCAAAGGCAGGTAATAAACTCAGATGCCTGCATGTATGGCTGCCATCCAACTGTAGTCTGGTTAGCCAGTGGCCCTATGCTGCTCACTTGCCTATGGTGCTTGCAGGTAGGCAGCAAGAGCCACAGTGCTTATGGCACCTGTGGTCTCTCAGCATGTGACAAAATGGACTTTGATTTAGCATTTTGGAGAAAAGTAGAACTGAATGACAGAGATGGGCATCTGCGGCTGCATGTTTGTGATCTTTCTTCTCTTGGACATGTTGCCCACAGGTTGCAATAAATTGACAGACCAGACCCTGTTCTTCCTAAGGCGAATTGCTAATGTCACCTTGATTGACCTTCGAGGATGCAAACAGATCACTAGAAAAGCCTGTGAGCACTTCATCTCAGACTTGTCCATCAACAGCCTCTACTGCCTGTCTGATGAGAAACTGATACAGAAGATTAGCTAAGACATGCTCAACCCGGACTGAACAGGAAAATCTTCCCCTGCCTTCCCACCAAGGAGAGTCTCTCCCTGCGCAGGTTCTGAGGCCAATGACACACTCCCTCTCTGCTCTCTTTTCTCTGAGCCCTCCTCCCACAGGTGGGGCAGAGAGGATGGTGGACACCAAGGTCACTTGCTTGCTCCTCTTTCTCCCAAGGAAAAGAGAGGAGAGGTCGATCAAGGAGAAAGCACAGGCTGTGCTGTCCCAGTGCCTGCTTGCTTGCTCGTCTGCCAGCTGAGAAGCTGGACTCTCAGTTTGGGGGAATTTGTGCATTTTCACCTGCACTGGGCCAAGAGCCCTTCCTTCTCACCCATGGTCCCCCAGCAGTGCCTGGTTCTAAGCAAACTCCAGGGAGAAAGGTGGCCTTGTCTCCCTGGCCAGGTTCTCCTCGTGGTGTCCGTTGCGTGTCTCTCCTCCGTTATACTCTCCCAGCTTCTGCAGGAGGGGCCAACAGCCCTAGGAACACCAGGCCTGGCAGGTCTCAATGGTGCTGTGAAGTGTCTGAAGTGTTGTTCCATGTCTGTGCTAGCCCCTTTTCTTTTCCCTGGGCTTGATGCTGTCCAACACTCATGCTCATTCACATAATATATCCCCATTCTGCCAGCACCCCCTAAACTTTCCCACTAGTCTCTGAGTTTATTGTTGCACTTACTGGGGGTTATTAAAAGCTCTTCCAAGGAGCTGGAACTGTACCCCCAGAGATGCTCCATTTCATTGCCACCCAGGCATATTCTAAGACAGGCATCATCTCCCCTCCCCACTCCTGAAGCCTTCCACCAACTACCCTTGTCCTCTTTCCTGCCTGAACAGGACTTTCCTAGAATGCGTGTCCTCAGAAGGAGCAGCCTGTTTCCTCAGGTTTGGGTAACAGAGGACTGGTTAAGTCCCCACCTGCCTCCAGGCCAGGTTCCTCTAGGCCTCTGGTTTAGCATAGCCCTCTGAGACCAGGTCTGTGTACAGCCTAGCAGCTCACTGACCTGGTGCCTTTTAAGGGGAGTCCTGATTGGAAGCCAGTTTCCTGCCCTCTGCCTGCAGCCTTGGAAGTGTGTGTGCATGTGCCTCTGTGTGTCTGGCTGAGTGTGCTGCACGTGTGTGCAGGGAAGGAGGGGAGCATGGTGCTCCCACTCCCACCACCCTTTTCCAAGCCCCATCAGCTGCCCCCTTTTACTTTGCATTGAACGGCCTGTCCAAAGATCCTCTCTCTAGGGCAGCAGAGAGCTTTTTGCACTTTAAAAAAGAAAAAAAAATGGTCGGAATTATTCTGGGTCAATATTTAGAGTGTGAGGAGATGCTCAGCAGAGGCCTGTGGCCAGAGTTTAGCAGTGATACATGCAAATTTGCACTCTGCTCCCCATCTGTAGGAGATTGATAGCACAGCCTTACCCTGCCTTCTCTTCCCCTAGCCATACCCCTTCCCACCCTATTTCCTGTAATCCAGCCTCAGGCTTTCCTAAACTCCATCAGGAGGGGACAGAGCCCAGGCACCATGAGTCTGAAGTGTGAACCGCCCAATGAGAGATGCTAACTGCACCCTTGCCACTGCCAAAGCAATAGAGGCAGAAGCACCCCCCCCCCACGCGCGCCACCTTTGCCATTTAGCAGAGCTTTGACCCTGGTATTAACCAGTTATTTTTCCAGGAAAACTGGGTTCTGGCAAGGGGTGGCATTGTTTCTTCCAATCTGCTGATTCTCTTGGCTGCACCTAAAAAACAGCAGTCTGCCTCCATGACCCTCTGCCATTCCATTGGTCTTCAGGACCCAGGATTCTGGGACTGAAATGTTGAGGAAACGCCAGTGACTTATTCCAGAGTGCCTCAATTAGGGGAACTTCTGTAAAGAACCCTGGGTGTTGAGCAAAACCTTATTAATATTATTAATCTATAATTAGAAGCTTCCTGTCTCTTTTTTTTTCTTTTTGGTTGCTCCTGTGGAAAATACTAAAATTACTAAGTTTTGTTTGTCGTCTTTTTATAAAAGGGGAGGTGGAGAGACCCCTTCAGAGCAGGGATTGTGCCGGGAGAGTGCCTCTGACCTTTGGGACAGTTCATCGACAGAAATTTCTAAGCTGATGGCTTGTCTGGGGTTTTGGTCTTTGCATTTAGGTTTGGAAAAAGCAAATGTTTTACCATACAGAAATTCGTCAGCTGAAAAGGGAGCTCAGGATGGCGGCAGATGGACTGATGCCCTTGTTGGGTCTTTCTTTAGAACTAAGAGGGAGAATGGCTTTTAGAGGTGAGGGGGTTGGTCCTTGCAAAGGAGAGAAGTGTCTCTGGGGGCAAGAACATGTACGTTCATAGTCCTGCATCTACTCTTAGCTGTGGTCTTGCCAGAGCCTGGCCTCTTCAGACTGTAGGATCAGACCTCTGCCTTCATCTTTCCACATATTGGGGCAAAAAAAACACAAAGGAAAGGAAGAAAATTATATATATATAACTATATATATATAATATAAAATCACTTGGTGATTAAAAAATAACTGCTCAATAAATAAAACTCCTAAAGTCACTATGTTTAAAGGGTTTGTTTTTTGGGGGGAGAAATATTGTAAATATATATTTTTTTGTTGCTTATTTAGAGTCAAATCTCCAATGTTGTGCTAAGATTTTTAAATTAAATGTAAGCATTAAGGGAACGAGTCTTAGCTACCAGCTGACACATTGGCATTATTTTGGGTCAGGGAAGGAAGGAAGCTAGTTGGGCTTTGTTTTCTAAAAGTTCCCCACTTGGTTTTAGAAAAAGCAAAGATGTCTTTCTTCTGACCCTTGGGAGTGGGAGATATTTGTGTAATAAAATTTTTTAAAGACAAAAAAAGAAAAATAGCCTCCAATGAGAAATATTTTTGATTTGGTCTTTGTTTTTGTTTTTAAATAAAAAGACTTTAAAAACAAAAACTAACCCCTTTCTCCTTTGGTGTATGTGAATATCTGAAAGGATGAGTCAGAAGGTCATACAGACATGTCCAGCCAAGGCCATAGAGTGCTGGCCCCTCCACTCTGGACAGAAACAGCTGTGGCACTGGCAAAAGTCTGTACTTAACTAGCTTTCGTAATGTCAAAAAGCAGTACTTTCTTCATTAAGGAAAACTTAAACTTTGTGTGTGATTGCAAGCATGTACATATGCCATGGCGTGCATGTGGAGGTCAAAGGACAGCTTGAAGGAGTTTTTGTCACCGCGTGGGTTGTCAGGCTTTGAGGCAAGTGCCTTTACCCACTTTACCCCTTTACTCTCCAGCTCAAAGCAAACTTGGGCGGGTGAGAGGATTTCTTTGTATAACCACTCTGGCTGTCCTGGAACTAAATCTGTAAACCAGGCTGGCCTCAAATTCAGACATCCACCAGCCTCTGCCTCCTGAGTGCTGGGATTAAAGGCGTGTGCCACCACTGCGTGGCCCTAATGAATAGATAAGTATTTTATGTGCTGAGGTTAAACAGGCAGTACTGGAACAGTGCCTAGGAACAGCTTGGGCATTTCTCATCTTTTAGCCCCAACAATGAAGACCAACCTCCACATGACTAAAACCACAGGCTAGGCCCCTGCTTAATGTTAGTGCATCTAACTTAGCCATATAACCAGATATGTTGCTTAGTAAATTGAGAACTAGTTCTCACCTCTAGTCAAGTACTGCCTGCTGCCAGAAATCATCACTGGCTCAGGAGGGTTGGATTCTTACGTTTCCTACTGCCTTGAACTGACAGCTAAGGCTTGTCTAGTTCTGCTGTATGTTCCAGAAACAGGACATTGTGTAAGTTGACTTGTAGTTAAGTTTCCTGAAGAGGAGCTGTTTGGCTGTTATCAGAGAACAGGGAATTGTCAGTTTTGCCTCCGTTGTATCACCTCATCCTTGCTACCACTGTCTAGGACCTCAGCAATAGCCTCTAGTTCAGAGGGTCTTAACCTATGTAAGCTACGATTCCTTTGGGGTTTCAGACAACCCCAAAGGGGCCACCTAAGACTATTCGAAAACATTTACAATTCATAACTAGAAAAATTAGAGTTACAAAATAGCAACAAAGGCAATTTTATAGTTGGGGGTCACCACAACATGACTATTTAAAGAGTCACAGCATTGGAAAGGTTAAGAACACTGCTAGTCCAACTCAGTAGCAAGAGCATGCCAATGATTGTCCCAGGTGCTGTTGCTTCCTCCTTAAAAGTTGTTCTAGAGATGACCTGCTGGGTAAAGGCACCTGCAGCTGAACTGCTTTCAATCTCTGGAGCCCGTGTGCAAGAGAACTGATCCTGCATATTGAACTCTACCTCCACATACAGACTATGGCATGCACACAGCCACAAACATGCATTTTTTTAAAAAATGTTGAAAAAGCAAGTGACCAAGCAGTGGTGACTAGTGCCTTTTGTCCCAGCACTGAGGAGGCAGAGGCAGGCAGATCTCTCTGAGCTCAAGGCTAGCCTCATCTACAGAGTGGGTTCCCAAATAGCAAAGGCTACACAGAGACCCTGTTTCAGAACAGAAAAGGGAAAATAAAGATAGAGTGACTCATGTCTTGAACTTGGTTACTTCAGAGATTGAGGCAGGAGGATCAATGGACATCCAAGACCACAAATACTTTCTATATAGTATGAGAATCCTACTCTGTCCTATTTAAAGATAGGAAACGGAGGCTAGGGAGATGGCTCAGTGGTTTAAGAGTGTTGGCTGTTCTTCCAGAGAACCCTTTCAGTTCCCAATAAGCATTTCAGGCAGCTCACAACTGTAACTCCCTGTTCCAGGGCATCTGATGCCTCTGAAGGCAACTACACTCATTCACATGCAGATACACATGCCTTACACATAACTTAAAATAAAAACAAATCATGGAAGTTTTCATTTTAGCCAGGTGGTGGTGGTGCTCACCTTTAATCCCAACACTCAGGAGGCAGAGACAGGCTGATCTCTATAAATTCAAGGCAAGCCTTGTCTACAGAGCAAGTTCCAAGACAGACAGGGTTACACAGAAACGCTGTCTCAAAATGTTTTTGAATTTTATTAGGGTTTTTTGTTTTGTTTTGTTTTTGGAGACAAAGTTCTCTTTATGTAGCCCTGGCTGTCCGAGAACTCACGTAAAACAGGCTGGCCTCAAAGTCATAGAGATCCACCTGTCTCTACCTCCCAAGTATTGGAATTAAGGTTGTGCACTGCTATAACTGGCTAGTGTTGTTGCCTGCATGTATGTCTGTACCATGTGCACGCCTAGTGTCCATGGAGACCAAAAAATAAGCAGATCCCTGAAACTGGAGTTACAGATTGTGAGCCACCACATGGATGCTAGAAATTAAACCCAGGTCTTCAGGAAGAGTAGTCAATGCTCTTAACTGCTGAGCCATATCCCCAATACCTGATTTTCTCGAGTGCAGTTCCCTCAGAGGTCAGGAGAAAGCACTGGATCTCTACAAGCTGAAGTTGGGAGGCTGTGAGCTGTTGAACTTGGATGCTGGAACTCTAACTCTAGTCTTCTGTAAGAGTATGTGCTCTTAAAGATGCTCTCAGAGATAGCACTGAGCCATCTCTCCAGCCTAGTCCTCTGTAAGAGTATGTGCTCTTAAAGATGCTCAGAGATAGCACTGAGCCATCACTCCAGCCTAGAGTCTACTATTTGGAAATACATATGTGTGTGTGTTTATGTGTTCAACTGGAAGGTGTTCATGCTCTAGAGCCAGAAGAGGACATCATATCCCTTGGAGCTGGCAATACAGGCATTTATAAGACGCCTGGCTTGTTACTGGAATCTGACCTTAGTGCCCCATGATTGTGCTGTAGATGCTTTTAACCAATAAGCCATCTCTCTAGCCTAGAGGCTCACTATTTTATTTGCATAGGGCCCTTCAAATGATGTAATACTGGGAGGTGAGGGAGGGATCCCAATTCCCCCCCAGGCCAACTTTGCTGAGTGTGACTTAGGTACGGGCTGCAACTTATGCTTCATACCCACTTGATGTAGAGCCCTACCTCTTCCACGTAGGGTACATATTCCCAGGTCACAGAAATAGGCGTCCAAGCCAAGATGGAAGTCAGAGAGCTCTAGGCTTGACCCTGTCCAGATTCTGATCCAGTCACCTGCCTCGCCCTGTCTTATCGATCCCTCTCCAGAGGCTGAGAGAGCGAGATCTCCAAGCAGCTGACTCCAGTGATTCATGAGGATGCTGGACCACAGTAATGCACCCTGAGAGATCCAGAAAAGGAAAAGTAACAGAGGGCAGAGAGCAGACTTTAGAGATGCCTAGAGAACAAGTGACACCAAAAACTCCAACTGGCGACAGAGTCAGCAGGCTACCTACCCCAGAGCTTCCCACATCATCTCAGTTCACCACTGCCGATTCAGAAAGGATAAGCAACTTGACCAAGGCACTGAACGGAGTTAGTAGAAGATAGCTCTCAGATCCAACCTCCGTCGCACCACAACACCACACCAAACACCAGCGAGAGGGCTAAGAGACGGTAAATCGAACATTCACAAGCCAGTTGCCAGTGTTCAGTTATAGAAGGCACTGCCACGAACACACTACCCAGCTAGGTTGGCTTCGAGTGCAGGAACGCATGCGCATTGAACCTGGGCGGGCGGGGCTGGGTGGGACCAAAGCCAGGGCAGGTCTTACGTCAAAACTAGGGGTGTAGCCCAAGTCCGGAAGGTCGTAACTGGAGTCCTGGCAGATTGTAGTGGACTGCGTGACTTTTAGGGTCCCAAGGGAATGTTCTACTCCTCGGAAGAGGGTTGTGAAAATCCACAATGGAGCTAAGAACCTGCGTCGCCTGAGAAAGGAGAATCTTGAGTTTGAGACCAACCTTAACTATACAAACAAATAGTGCCCGCCAGATTGGGGACCTAAATTAGGTACCTGGAACCCATGTAAATGTGGAAGGAGAGAATTAACCTTGCAGAGTTCTCTGCTCACCTTCACTCACGTTATGGCACATACACCCCCATACAAGCTCACCATGCACACATACATAATAACTACAATACAATACAAAACAAAAAGAAAAGTATGGTAGCCAGGTGGTGGTGGAACATGCCTTTAATCCCAGCACTCAGGAGGCAGAGGCAGGTGGATTTCTTTGAGTTCAAGGCCAGCCCGGTCTACATAGTGGGTTCCAGGACAGCCAGAGCTGTTACATAGAGAAACCTTGTCTCTAAATAAATAAAGAGTAGAATATGGTGGCTCATGTCTGGAACTCAGTTACTCTGGAGGCTGAGGCAGGAGAATTGATGAACATCCAAGACCACCTTGGTCTATATAGCAAGCTCCAAGCCAGCCAAGGGTATATGATAAGACCCTCTCTCAAAAACAGTTTTTTAAAGATTTTATTTATTATGTATACAGTGCTCTGCCCACATTTTTGCCTGCAGGCCAGAAGAGGGCACAAGATCTCATTACAGATGGTTTTGAGCCACCATGTGGTTGCTGGGCATTGAACTCAGGACCTTTGGAAGAACAGCCAGTGTTTTTAACCTCTGAGCCATCTCTGCAGTCCCTGCCAACAAAATTTTTATACCACATGTCTTTTGGTTTCTATTGCTGTGACAAAACACCACAACCAAAAGCAAGATGGGGAGGAAAGGGTTTATTTGGCTTACACTTCAGAGCGCTGTTCATCATTGGAAGAAGTCAGGACAGGAGCTCAAACAGAGCAGAGTCCTGGAAACAGGAGCTGATGCAGAGGCTATGGAGGGGTCCTGTTTTTGGTTTGTGTCTCATGGATTGCTCAGCCTGCTTTCTTACAGAACACAGAACAACCAGTCCAAGGGTGGCCACACCCACAGTGGGCTGGGCCCTCCCCTTTCAACCACTAAAAATTGCCTCCCAGCCAGATCTTATAAAGTCAGTTAAGGTCCCCTCCTTTCAGATAACTCTAGTTTGTGTGTCAAACTGACATCCCCAGTAGTAGCATGCCTTTTATCCAAGCACTACTCGGGAGGCAGAAGGAGGGGGCTCTGAGTTCAAGGCAAACCTGCTTCTTAGTAAGTTTCAGATCAGACAGCGACATGACACAGTGAGGCCTTCTTATTGCTTTGTTTTGTTTTTTGTTTTTTCGAGACAGGGTTTCTCTATGTAGCTTTGAAACCTGTCCTGGCACTTGCTCTGTAGACCAGGCTGGTGAGATCCTCTTTTAAAAAAGGGGAAAAAAAATCAGGTAGTGGTGGGGCATGCCTTTAATTCCAGCACTTGGGAGGCAGAGGCAGGTGGATCTCTGTGAGCTTGAGACCAGGCTGGTCTACAAAGTGAGTTCCAGGACAGCCAGGGCTGTTACAAAGAGAAGCTTTCTTTCTTCATACACACACATACACACACATATGTAAAACAAACAAAATAGTTCTCAGTGCTAGGGCACTTGCCTTACATGTGAAAGGTCCTAAATTCCTTATTTTTTTAATTTATTTTTATTTTATTTCATGTCATTTCATGTGTGTGTTTGTTTTGCCCACAATATATATGTGTACCATGTGAGTGCCTGACGCTTGTGGAGGTCAAAAGATGGAACTGGAGTTACAGGAAGTTGTGAACTGCCTGTGGGTGCTGGGAGTCGAAACCAGGTGCTCTAGAAGACAGCAACCGGTGCTCTTAACCACTGAACCCTCTCTCCAGCCCTGAAAGGCCCTAAATTCTATTTCCTGCACTAGGGAAGTGGGGAAGTAGTAACTGGTCCCCATCTCTGAGGAAGCAGAAACAGGAAGATTGTCCCACGTTCAAGGCCAGCCTGAGGGGTGAAACACTGTACCAGTACCCCAGAGCCCTTTGCCCTTTGAGCATAAACGTCTCAGCCCAGGAAACATTAGGTTGAGCAAGAGCCTGCCATGTGGGAGGAGCAGGGGCCAGGCCAGCTTAGGCTGGGGAAGTGGACAATATAACAGATTTGCTCATGTGACAGAGAGGCTGGAGAGTGGAAGAGTGGGGGGTGCCAAGTTGAGAGATGCAGAGGTCAGGGTTGTTAGGTCTCACAGGCCACTGGAAGAGGGCAGGCATCATCCTAGGCTAGGACAGTCAAGGTAGAGGCTAATTCAGTCAGTGAAGCTGCAGTGGAGAGACAGGGAGCCTGAAAAGAGGCCAGTCGCATACGTGATGGCCGGTGTGTATATGGTGATCAGGGATAGGTAAAGGAAAGAAGCAAGGAATTGAAGAAGATTCATGAGGTTTTGGAAAATGGAGGCTTTATGGGGAGGTGCGAGCCGAACAGTGTGGGCTGATGACAACACTCACGATCACCCAGTGGTGATTGGAGCAGCATTGTATCTAGCTGAGCATAAATGGTGTTTCTCTCCCCTCTGCCCTGCCAGCATCCTAGCTCAATCCAGCATGATCTGGATGCCAGACAAAGGTTCCCAGAAGGATTGAAACTGGCCTGAAAGGTCAAGATTACAACCGAGCTTCCAAACACCACCAGAGGGCAGCACCATCTCAAGACCAGACTTACGGCTTGGGCAGTGGGTGGGGCAGTGGGTGGGATGGCCCATCTGGTTTCCTTACACAGTCTTCTGGTTCTGGGCCTCCTAAAACTGCCTTCTCAGTTTTCAGGAATCCTTGAACAATGCCCTGGACACTGGCTCTGGGAAGGCCCCACTGCTTGGGCAGTGGGTGGGGCAGTGGGTGGGATGTCCCATCTGGTTTCCAGGTAGTGAAAGGAAGGGATGGCTGACATTTCCAAACCCACGCTCAGACTCTGGTCTGACAAGTTCTTCAGGCATTTTTTTTTTAAATAGGAGCTGTTCCAGAAAACACAGGTCAGGGTTGGGCTTTCTTACAAGTCAAGGTCCAGAGAGTCAAGGTAGGGCTTGGGAGAAGGTCACAGGCATCTTGTCCTGCTGGAGCATCTAGTCATATTCTGCTTCAAACTTCATGTGCTCTAAAAGGGCAGTCACTGATCCATTCATTCGTCAAACACTGATGCCTGTCTGAGTCTGGTCCTGAAATGGACACAGGGGGACAAAGGGTGAACCAGGGAAACGGAGAGATGACTTAGTTGGCAAAGTGCCTGCTGCACAAGCGTGGGAATCTTACTTCAATCCCTCATAAAAAGCTGTCACAGTTGGGTGGTGGTGGCACATGCCTTTAAACACAGCACTCAGGAGGCAGAGGCAGGCGGATCTCTGTAAGTTTGAGGCCAGCCTGG
>LOEQ01002121.1:219303-230278 GCA_001685075.1 Bramus lutescens | reverse complement strand
CCATGCCTGGCAACTCCCATGCCTTCTTTGACCTCTACACAGGCTGGCATGTGTGCACCCCTCACACGCACAATAAATAATGCTTTTGTTTTTTAAAAATGAGTAGTTCCTTGATCCAGGCTTCTGGGCAGGGCCTGTAACCCCAGGTCTCTGTGAGCCCCTGCTTACTGTGCCCCTTTGCCTGCAGTATCCGCAGTGTCATGCAGAAATACCTAGAGGACCGAGGAGAGGTGACCTTTGAAAAGATCTTCTCACAGAAGTTAGGTAAGTGTGGCCACCTCTCCCAACCTGAGGTTTCTCCATGAAGACTCCAGGGTTAGCTTCCTGTCACCCTGCCATATGCCTCTGTCCCAGGAGGTTCCCCATCTATTTACCATTCCCCCCCAGTAAAGAGTGATGACCCTTTGTGCCTCCCAGCCCCTGGCTTCTGCCCAGGGAGCCCTGTGGTGGGGGTGGGGGCCCATCAGTCTTCCCCAGGCGCCAGGGAAGTTCCTCCTTTGGGTTTTTTGTTTTTGAGAGTTGCAGCTTCCCCTTGGCGCAGCCACAGCTGCTCTGAGCCGTTGGTGGGACTGACAGNCCCCCCTAGTCCCTAAGTGAGCAACCTGCCTTGGAGCTGGTCCCTCTATCCTTCCTCTGGTGTGTGGTGTATACCCTCGTCTTGGAAGTATGCTGCCCACCCCATGTCCCAGCCCAGGGAAAGCTTGGGGTCCTATCCCAGGAAGCCTCTAGTCACACAGGGCACAGAGTTGGGCTTCCTGAGGATGGGATCTCAGTGTGGAACTGAGGGTGGCCTGGAAGGATCAGGCATTGGATCAGTCTTAGTTCAGCAGTAGGCCAGGAAGAGCACAGCCTGGGGTACATCTGAACCTGTGCTGTCTGACCTTGGGCTTGCCTCTCCTCTCTCTGAGCTTCATGCTGTTCAAATCTGATTAATGGAACCCTGAGCCCATGGCAGACAGGGTAGACCTGAGTCAGTGATGTCAGTAAGCGCACTTTGCAGTCCCACATCCTCCCCATAGCCTTGTTCACAAGTCCTCATTAAAAGATCAGGTTAACCATAGGAGAAAAGATGGCTGTAGGTACTAGCAGAGACACCTGGGATTAGAGGCCATTAACAACACTAGGTGACCAATGCGCTTTAAAGAAACATAGAAAGTCACCCAGCACAATTCAGGCATCCCAGCAGTGAGGTGGTGGTGCACATCTTTAATGCCAGCACTCAGGAGGAGGCAGGAGGATCTCTGAGTTCGAGGCCAGCCTGGGCTACAGAGAGAGTTCCAGGACAGCCAGGGCTGCACTGAGAAACCCTGTCTTGGAAAACAAACAAGCAGAAGAAGAGCCTCCCTATATCTCCGTATCCCACAGTAGGCAGTACCACCAGCGCTGGGGGTGGGGGTGTCTGTCAGGGCATGAGATGCAGAGCCAGCCCACCCCGCTCCTCTAACTTACCACAGTACCTGTGTTTTCCAGCCATATCTCCAGAGGCAGATTCTGGGGATAGTGCAGAAATACGGTGGCCCTAACCTGGAATCTGGGACTCCAGGCTGGTGACAGCCTCGGTGCTCAGATTACTTGTACTCTTCCTGAGGTACAGCCCATCTCTCCTGCTGTCTTGGCTAGTTCTGTCTAGGAATGCCCATGGCAATGAGAAGGCCCTTAGAGGAGGGTGTGCATGGCTCAGCATGACCAGGCCTGATTGCTTTCAGGGTACCTGCTTTTCCGAGACTTCTGCCTGAACCACCTGGAAGAGGCCAAGCCCTTGGTGGAGTTCTATGAAGAGGTACGACGTCAAGGTCTGCTGAGAGAGGTGCTTGGGCACCTTCATTGAGTCTGTGAGGCACCTGGGATCTAGCCCCGTTCCCTGGCCACAGACCATCTATGGGTGTGCCTTCCAGATCAAGAAATATGAGAAGCTGGAGACAGAGGAGGAGCGTGTGGTCCGTAGCCGGGAGATCTTTGACTCCTACATCATGAAAGAACTGTTGGCCTGCTCACATGTGAGTGTCCTAGTCAGCTGCCCTTGGGTGCCAGCTCATATGCTGGCACTGGGGTTGGAAGGGAAGAAAGGGCCTTGTATGGGACACACAGCCGCCTCTGTCCTCTCTAGCCCTTTTCAAAGAATGCTACCGAGCATGTCCAGGGCCACCTGGTGAAGAAGCAGGTGCCTCCAGATCTCTTCCAGGTACATACTGGGCTCCTTTTCTCATGGCCCCACCCTCCCCAGGTGAAGTCCTCCTGCCTTAGACAGCTGGGGTCCTGAAGCCTGGGGCTGGATGCAGAACCGGGGTCACCAGGGTCTAATAGATTTGGTCACCAACTCCCAGCTCCCTCCCCACAGCCATACATTGAGGAGATTTGTCAGAACCTCCGAGGGGATGTGTTCCAGAAGTTCATTGAGAGGTGAGTAGGGGAAGAGAGGGAGAAGAGGTTCTGAGCAGGACAGAGGCAGCTGCTCTGGCTCTGAGCTGGCAGGTGCCAGTTCTGTTCAGGCTCCATCAAAGGAGCTCGTGGGAGGTCACATAGACCCTTTGTCCTCTTCTCTCACTCTCTCTCCGGAATCACCTTGCTGGTCTCCCTGTTCTGTGGAGTGTCAGGGTCTAGGCAGGGCTAGGCATGAAATACACGCTGCCTTTTGTGGCTCGAACCTCCAGAGCCTAGGCAGAATGTTAGGAGCAGCATTTGCAGTCATAGCTAGCTACCTAGCCATAGAAGGGGTGGGGGTAGCTGAGAGGGTGAGTTCACTGGGAATGAGCTTTTGTGTGAGCAGCTGTTGCTGTACCCTGGTGGAGGTCTGACTGGAGGCTGTCTCTCTGATCCCAGTAGGCTGCCATGGCTCAGCTAGTGAGGGTGTGTGGCCTGAGCTGACCACAGGCTCAGGGTGTCTCCATGTCCACTTGCCAGGGCTCTGGAAGGGCAATGGGTGGGACAGGCTCTAATGTCCTCTCAATACCTTGAAGTTTGCCTAAGTGTGTATCCCCTTCTTTCCCAGTGACAAGTTCACACGGTTTTGCCAGTGGAAGAATGTAGAGCTCAACATCCACGTGAGTGGGCCGGAGGGTGCTGCCATGCCAGGGGACTATGGGGAAATGCAGTGGCCAGGGCTCTGCCATCAGCCTCACCGTGGTGGCTCTGGATGGGAGGGGGCCAGTGCTAGAATCCCAGAGGGGGGCGGCTGGAGAAAGATGTGTGGCCAGATCTCAAGAGTAGGGGATCCTAGTACTAGGGCCTGTCCCTGCTGCCCAAATACCTCTGCTGTGGTGCTGGGCCCAGGAGGCCGGCAGTGATCTCGGCTGTTGCCACCCTGCAGCTGACCATGAACGACTTCAGTGTGCATCGCATCATCGGGCGTGGGGGCTTCGGTGAGGTCTATGGGTGCCGGAAAGCAGACACAGGCAAGATGTGAGCACTCTGATCAGTTGGCACTGGGTGGGGTGCCTGAGGGAGGAGTCAGGCTTCTAGAGGTACCATGAGGGACTGGGACCTTCTAGGGAAGAGCTGTTACGGGGATCAGTGTCCCAAGCTTGCTGTCCCTGAATGCTGAATGTTCAGTCTCTGCCTAGAACCATACCTTATCCCCTCCTGCCACTGTCCCTCCTTCCTGTCTTCCTTTGGCTATTCTGTCTCCTTCAGGCTCCTCAGAGACTAATTTGCCAGCACCTTTTGCCCTCTCTAAAGTATTGGCTGTGTCACGTGTTTGTCCTGCATCTGGTCTTCATCAGCAGCCTGCTGAGGCAGCCTGGGGCTCTGCCCTGCAGGGCGTGCTGACACAGCTGACCTCCTACTCCATCATAGGTATGCCATGAAGTGTCTGGACAAGAAACGCATCAAGATGAAGCAGGGAGA
Source organism: Bramus lutescens (assembly GCA_001685075.1). Classification (NCBI taxonomy): domain Eukaryota; kingdom Metazoa; phylum Chordata; class Mammalia; order Rodentia; family Cricetidae; genus Bramus; species Bramus lutescens. The sequence goes on along the minus strand of LOEQ01002121.1, from coordinate 226,435 downwards.
GACCCTGGCTCTGAACGAGCGGATCATGCTTTCCCTCGTCAGCACCGGGGTGAGCTGGGAGGCTGAGTGGGCCCCCATAGTGACCTCTGACCAAGCCTCAGCTGGCCTTTGCTCACCTTCCCCTCCCTCCTAGGACTGCCCCTTCATCGTGTGCATGTCGTATGCATTCCACACACCAGACAAGCTCAGCTTCATTCTGGATCTCATGAACGGTGAGCCCAGGACCAGCCCTAGGGGGTGGACCTAGGGCTGGACCTGGGCAGGAAGCTGAGTCTCACCTGGAGGGCTGCCCCTCAGGTGGGGACCTGCACTACCACCTGTCTCAGCATGGAGTCTTCTCCGAGGCCGACATGCGCTTCTATGCTGCTGAGATCATCCTGGGTCTTGAACACATGCACAATCGTTTTGTAGTCTACAGGGACCTAAAGGTAAGGGGCTGCCTCCACCCATCCTTCCCTCTAGGTCTCTGACAAGGTTAGCTTGTCTCCCTGCCTTGCCTCCTCCCTCCCTGCCTGAACCACTTTCTGAGTTCACTTGTGATTGGGGAAGGGGGTGGCGTGTCCTACCTGGGGCCTTTCCCAGAAACCTGTAGTTCCCTCCAGTGAAGGCCCAAGCTGGCCTCCTCCTGGCCGAGCAGCTCACTGGGCTTTTCTTTCACAGCCAGCCAACATTCTCCTGGACGAGCATGGCCATGTGAGAATCTCGGACTTGGGCCTAGCCTGTGACTTCTCCAAGAAGAAGCCCCATGCCAGTGTGTGAGTGCCCAAACCATTCCTTCCCTTCCCGAACCTCCTCCCCTTCGCTTACAACCTATGCTCCCACAGGGGCACGCACGGGTACATGGCCCCCGAAGTCCTGCAGAAGGGTGTGGCCTACGACAGCAGTGCCGACTGGTTCTCCCTGGGTTGCATGCTTTTCAAGTTGTTGCGGGGGTGAGTAGGCTATCCCAGGTGGGCAAGTAGGGTGAGGCCCTGAGACCCTGTTCACCAGTCCAGATAGGAAGCAGGGAGGGGAGCCCTCCGTGGCCTGGGTATGAGGGGTGGAGCCCCCTCACTTCTCACAAACCTCCTTCATGTAATCTATCCCAGTTTTCCCATTCTTGTTCTTTGACGTTGGTCTTTGACCTCTTGTCCAGACACAGCCCCTTTCGGCAGCACAAGACCAAAGACAAGCATGAGATTGACCGCATGACATTGACAATGGTGAGTGTAGGGTAGCTGGTAAGAGCCACAGTGGTGCCAGCACAGCTCCTGAGCCAGTGATCCCTTCCCTAACCCTGGAGCCTCTGGCCTCCTTTGTGCTGCCAAAGCTCACACTTGCTGGGGACCAGCAGGAGGCTGGGCCTCACCTCCTGCTGTTGGCTTCTACCCCTCCCCCAGAGCCGAGGGCTCTTCCTGGGCTCCTATTGACATCTTCCTCCTCTTCCTCCTGGAAGGCTGTTGAGCTGCCTGACTCCTTCTCCCCTGAACTCCGATCCCTGCTGGAAGGTTTGCTGCAGAGGGATGTCAATCGGAGGCTAGGCTGTCTGGGCCGTGGGTGAGTGTCATGCTGTGGGCTGCTGGGCCTCTGGCTATACCCCCCTTAGAACAGTGGTTGTGTTTCATCCTTTGAACTCCTCCATGGTCTCAACCTTGTGAGGTGCTCACGAGGGAGGTCATGGCCCACACTATCCAGTGTCCTCAAAGTGGCAGGGCTGGCTGGGTGTGTCACTTTTGGAACCAACTGAGGAACAGCTTTCAGAAGGCCTGGGAGAGTCTTTGTAGTGAGGTGATGATAACCATAATTATAATAGTTTTTTGTTTTGTTTTTGAATGAGGTGGGGCTTATTTTTCAAGATGAGGCCTCATGTAGCTTAGACTCCCCTTACTCTGTAGCTGAAGCTGGCCTTGAACTCCTCAATCTTCCTGCTTCCACTTCCTAAGTGCTGAGATTAGAGGTGTGTGTCAACACACCCAGCTTAATAGCAGCTTTTTATGTCTGCTGGGATATTGGCTAATTGCCAGGCAAAGTGGTGCTAGAACCCACACCAGTCCAGGATGTGGGAACTGTGTCTCCCATTTTGAGATGAACTAACAGGCTAAAAGTTATGGAACTCACTTAAGATCTGAGTCAAGCCTGAGCTAATGACCTCATAGTCTGGACATAGCCCAGCTTGTGAGGTGCAGAGCCCAGGTGACAGGTATATCTCTCCACAGGGCTCAGGAGGTAAAAGAAAGCCCCTTTTTCCGCTCACTGGACTGGCAGATGGTCTTTTTACAGAAGGTAAGAGCCTTTCCAGGGGTAGGATGGGGAACCCCATGGCCTCTCACCCCAGCTGATGCCCAACCCTTGCTCTTCGCAGTACCCACCCCCACTGATCCCCCCACGTGGGGAAGTGAATGCAGCTGATGCTTTTGACATTGGCTCCTTTGATGAAGAGGACACAAAAGGGATCAAGGTACTGCACCATGCCCGGCTCTGAACCCTGACTGAACCTGGCCTGCTCTGGGTGGCCCTTGCCCCTCCTCGGTCCCTGTGAGACACTGTGGCAGCCCTGTGGGCTGTGGGCCATACTTCCTCATCCCCCAACCTCCCTGGGGACAGTGGTCACATGAGGCATCCCTGACTTAGGGCCCTATGCAGGCCTGTGACTGACAATATCCTGGCATCCTTTGTCTACCCACGTTTCCCTGCTGTGTCCACCTGGTGAAGTTACTGGACAGTGACCAGGAGCTGTACCGCAACTTCCCTCTCACCATCTCGGAGCGGTGGCAGCAGGAGGTGGCAGAGACTGTTTTTGACACCATCAATACTGAAACAGATCGGCTGGAGGCACGAAAGAAAGCCAAAAACAAGCAGCTGGGCCATGAGGAGGGTAAGGACTCCTGACCGTGGGGGACACCAGACCTGTTGCACATTGTAGAAATGAGAAGTGGGCTCTGCTAAGAAACTGACCAAGACCACAGCCAGAAAGGGGGTGGGGTGGGGTGCTGAGCCTACATCCCATCTCTTGTGCAGACTATGCCCTGGGTAAGGACTGCATCATGCATGGCTACATGTCCAAGATGGGCAATCCCTTCCTGACCCAGTGGCAGCGGCGGTACTTCTACCTGTTCCCCAACCGACTTGAATGGCGGGGTGAAGGCGAGGCTCCGGTAAGAAGGGGCACTGATGAGGGCACAAGGTAGATCCCAGGGCCTTTCTTTTCTTTTCTTTTCTTTTCTCTTCTTTTCTTCCTTCCTTCCTTCCTTTCTTTCTTTTCTTTTTCGAGACAGGGTTTCTCTGTGCAGTAGCTCTAGCTGCCTAGCTATCCTGGAACTAGATCAGGCTGGCCTTGAACTCACAGAGATCCTCCTGCTCTGCTTCCTAAGTGCTGGACTCAAGGTGTGCACCACCATCACCTAGCCCCCAGGGCCTTTCTTCACAGCCTATTCTGCCCCTCCCATCCTGCAGCAGAGCCTCCTGACCATGGAAGAGATCCAGTCAGTGGAAGAGACACAGATCAAGGAGCGCAAGTGTCTCCTTCTGAAGATCCGCGGTGGCAAGCAGTTTGTCCTGCAGTGTGATGTAAGTGGGGCCTGGTGCGGGTGCAGGTGGGCGGGTGCCTTGGAGGGTGCCTGGCCGGCAGAGGCTGATGGAGCCTGAACATGCACAGAGTGATCCTGAGCTGGTGCAGTGGAAAAAAGAGCTGCGTGATGCCTACCGCGAGGCCCAGCAGCTGGTGCAGCGAGTGCCCAAGATGAAGAACAAGCCACGCTCACCTGTGGTGGAACTGAGCAAAGTGCCACTGATCCAGCGTGGCAGTGCCAACGGCCTCTGACCCACCTATCTGCTGCCCGCCTGCCCACCCGCCTTTTATAAACCTCTAATTTATTTTGTCGAATTTTTATTATTTGTTTTCCCGCAAAGCGGAAAAGGTTTTATTTTGTTATTGTGATTTCCTGTGGCCCCAGCCTGGCCCAGCCCCCAGGGAGGGGTCCGCTTGCCTCAGCTCCTGCTGCCACCAACCCAGCCACTGCCTAACACCCCTCCCTGACTCCTCTCCTCCCCCCCCCACCGGGTCCTCGCTCCCAGTTGTCCTCCTGTAGGGAAGAGGAGCAACCCTCAGCAGCCCTCTTGCACCTCCACGGGGTGAAGCCACACTCAGTAGTGCGCCACTTCAGGCTCTGTAGGCTGTGCTCAGCCTGTGGCACAGCTGGGTGGCCCAGCACCCCCACCCTAGGAAGGAAGGTGCAACATAGGGATACTACTTGAACTCTCCAATCACAGCGCACGTGCCACAGAGGGACAGACCCCCTGCTGTTCTGCCCTCTTGCCACTGATGACAGAAGGCCCTTGTCTCCCCAAACCTGGAGGTCTCCCACGTGACTGGCTTCTAGGTCCTTGTTCAGGAAAAGCCTCTGTGTCACTACTGCCCCTTCTCCCCTTCCATGGACACTAGGGCTGGGTCAGAAGGCTGGCATTGGCAGTGGCTGCTGCTGGCCTCTGTGCAAGTCCCCTCTTCTTCCCATTGCGTGCCCAGACTCAGGAGCACAGAAAAGGCAATTGTGGATTGGGCCACACTGGCTTAGCTTGAACCTAGGCCCCCAGCCCTGGGCTGGGTGAGGCTCACCTGCCCAGGACCACAGTGGGACAGCTTGGGCAGGTGGGTGGCACAGCATAGGAGCCCAGCTGGGGCCAGTCCTCCTTGTCCTGGCTGGTCAGTGTGTCCCCACCCACACTGTCCAGCCCTCTAGCCCACGTCCTGTACGTGCCACCGCCCACAGGTGCCACCTTGCCCACCGCATGCCCCCTTGTACCAGTTGCGCAGCCATGTGTGGTGTCGCGCCCTCTCCCCCTGGGGCTGGGTCAGCGCACCTCCCCCTCTTGTCTACTCACTCCCGGGGCGTTTCTTTGCCGATTTTTGAATGTGATTTTGAAAGAGTGGAAATGAGACTATGCGTTTTTATAAAAAATGGTGCCTGACTCCTCGCTGTCTGGTTCTTTGTGCTGGTGATCACTTTTCAGTCCCTTCTGTCTGGATCCTGAGGGGGAGGAGCTTAGTAACCCATCCTTCCCTCTCTGGAGGAGTGGGTTCTTCTGCCCACCTCCCAAGTAAGCAGGAGTGGTCCATGGCCCACGACAGCTGTCACGTTTGGAATGCCTGGGGACATACTGACCTTATCAAGTTCCCCTACATGTCAACACCCCCATTCCCTCTCAGCGCATGTGTTTTTTATCCACACTGGCTGTGTCTGCCATTGGCCTCACTGTGCAACCTTTACTGGGGTCACTGGGTTTGAGGGGTACCCCAACTTCAAGCTATCTCCTAAGAATGAACTTCTTTCTCCTGTTTCCTTGCTCCAGTTCTTTGGAGTTGGTGACAGAACATGTAAGCATCGTTGCTTGTCCTGTCCAGTGTAGGGGTGGGGTGCACAGAGGAGGAAATAGTTCTAGGGAAGATACTGTTTGATTTTGAGTTATGGCATTTGAGGTGGGCCTCCAGCATCACAGTGGTCATTAGTGGAGATGTTTCTAAGACCAGAAAAGGTCAGGCACTTATGAGTGTCTCAGTCAGCAAACACAAAGGAAGGAACCAGGCATTGGGGCCCTGAAAGGCCATCACAGACCCAGAATATTCAGTGACTGCAGCCTGGAGATATGAACAGACTGAGGGGCTAAAGTTGTTTAGCTCCTGATGGTTAGCAGAGGCTAGTCTCAAACTCACTATATAGCCAAGGATGGCGTTGAACTCCTCATCTTTCTGCCTCCAGTTCCCAAGTACTGGGATTTCAAGTGTCTGTTTCCAGTAATGCCTGGCTAGTTCTCAAGTTTCAGTCAGGCTGAGTTCATGAGAACTGATCTGGTCACTGTGAGAAGAGACAGGGCCAGTGCTCTTACCCAGGGAAGATGGTCTTGTAACACTGATAGTGAAGGGAGTAGGGAAAGAGGCCAGAGAGGAGAAAATCCTGAGCAGGGCAGTAGGCCAGGCCAAGCTTAGGAATGAGAAGTAGGTGGTCAGACCTGGAGTGTATTAGGAAGGCCATGATGTTATTCAGGAGGTAAGGTAGAGCTGGGCATGGTGGCACACACGTTTGATCCTAGCACTTGGGAGGCAGAGGCAGGTGGATGTAGGAGTTCGAAACCCATCTGGTCTATGTAGTGAGTTCCAGCCAGCCTAAGCTGCATAATGAGTTTCTGTCTTAAAACACAAACAGCTAGGCCGTAGTGGCACACAGAGGCAGGTGGATCTCTGAGTTTGAGGCCAGCCTGGTCTAGGAAAGTGAGTTCCAGGACAGCCAGGGCTACAACACAGAGAAACCCTGTCTCAAAAACACAACAACGACAAAGAAGAGGTAAGAGAGCCCAGAAGAGCTCAGCTGGCCTGGGAGGAAGAAAATAAAGCGTTGTTGGGATTTGGCTTTTGACACCCTACTGGGGCAACATAGAGTACCTATGACTAGAGATGTTCTGGAGTGGCATCATGGCAGGGGGGGAATGGAACAGACAAACTTAGCCAGGAGAGGCCCACATGGCTGTCAGAGAAGTAAGAGCTGGTGGAAAAATCCTCAAGACTGCAGCAATTCCAGGGTTAGGGTGGAGAGGACGTGGGGACAGGACAGTCTCAGGCCAAGAGAAGCCTTTGAGTTCCTACCTAAGTCCAGACATCATATATGACCTAACTGCACCACACAAGGTGAGTAGCAGAGATTCCAGAGAGCTATAAGCCACCTGACCACAAGGAGAAAAGGGGTAAAGGTGGCAGTCGGGCTGTAGAAATGATGACATCCTAGGACAGAACGGGAGCCTCAAGTTAATGGCTTTCTCCATCTTACTGTTAGAGATTGCAAGATGGCTCATTCATTAATGGCACTTACTGCCAATCCTGAGTTCAAGGGTGGGAGAGAATTCATTATTCTCTCTCTCTCTCTCTCTCTCTGTGTGTGTGTGTGTGTGTGTGTGTAGTTTCACTGTTTAGCTCTGGCTGTCCTGGAACTTGCTTTGTAGACAAGATTGACTTGGAACTCACAGAAATTGGTGTGCCTCTGCCTCTCAAGTGCTGGGATTAAAGGCGTGCACCACCATTGCCCAGCATAGAGAACCAACTTTTTTTTTTTTAATTCGAGACAGGGTTTCTCTGTAGCTTTGGAGCCTGTCCTGGAACTAGCTCTTG
>LOEQ01002121.1:167876-178969 GCA_001685075.1 Bramus lutescens | reverse complement strand
CCTCTGCCTCCCGAGTGCTGGGATTAAAGGTGTGCATCACCACCGCCCGGCTTCGATTTTTTTTTTAAATCAAATACATAGTTTACTTCCCCCGAACAAAGGGAGCTGACCACATAGTCGCAGTTTATCTTGGCAGCCAATCAGTGTGCATCAGCCAGGAAATCTGCTTCTCTTCTCTAGCTATGGCGGCACACTGGGCCTGCACACTGGGCAGGCTGTTTGACCAGCCCCCAGTAGACAGGGTGGAGGGGAGTGGTTCTCAGTGTGGTGCCATGCACACAGTGCCACAGTGAGCAAGCTTGTGCACACACTGCTTTGTTGGAGCGATTCTTAGGGGAAGTTGTAGCACTGGCATTGGCGTAGTCACACCGCCTTCAGACGCTTCCTCCCAGAGCCAGGCTATTTTGAGCATCTACCTGTTTCCGCTGCACCTGGCTGGCAGAGGGTGTTGTCTGAGGTTACTAGAGTGAGGCTGAGCATATTTTAATGGAGGGGGTGGCAGGGTTCTTTCTTCCACATGCTGCCCACACCAACAGGTGTCCTGTGTGTGCTTGCTAACCAGCTAACTGAAATTACCTGCGTTCATGCTAAAGCCATCACGTTTGAACTTCTGCTAAATCTGTTGCCTTGACAAGTTGGCCCTGTGCCAGTGTTGGCACTGGCATGTGAAGGGGAAACTGGACTGCTAGGAAGAGTTTGGAAAGGATCCCTACCCCAGAAATAGACAGGAGCCCCTTCCCTCCCAGTGGACGTAGGACAGAGGGCAGTGCTGTGAGTCCAACAGCTACAGAGATGCTGCAGCGCACGGCACAGTGGCCTTTGACCCCATGACATTGTTTCCTCCTTCTCCATCACCATTATCATCCTCATCATTTTTTTGTGACTAGGTTTCAAGGAACCCATGCTCACTGTGTAGCTGAAGCTGGACTTAAACTCTTGATCTTCTTGCCTCCACCTTCCAAATGCCAGGATTATAAATATATTTCATCACACCTGGGGATTTCTGGTATTATTAATATTTTTTAAACACATAGGCATGAATCTGATAATAAGGGTTTTTTAAATCAATTGAATAGGTAATTTAATTAAATAATTCAAAATTATTACTCAAATTAAATTTATTTCTTCTTTTTTTGAGACAGGGCCTCATATTCTAGCCCTAGATGGCCTGAATTCATTGAGTAGATCAGGCTGGCTTTGAACTCACAGATCCACATGCCTCTGTTATCTGATTGCTGGAGGGTGGGGAGAAAAAAACAAAAGAGATCAAACCAAACCAAACAAAAATAATAAAAGGCCCAAACCAAAAATAAATAAATAAACAAGGTAAGTGATTCCTGAGATTAAAGATTATGCCATTTATTTATTTATTCATGATTTCTAAGGCAAAAATTACCTTCTTGTCAAAGGCAACTTATAAATGGAGGCAACTCTTTCACTTCCCGGCTGCCCAGTCCCTAAATAATCACAAAGAAGCTTAATATTAATTACAAACTGTTTGGCCTATTGCTCAGGCTTATTGTTAGCCAGCTCCTACTTTTAAGTTAATCCATTTCTATTAATTTATGTATTGCCATGTGACTGTGGCTTTTACTGGTCTGCTGGCATTTTGTTTCTTGGACTACTAGCTCATGTCTTTCTCCCTGTATTCAGTTTGGCTTTCCTGCCTTGCTATAGACCAAAGCCACATATTTTCACAGCGTACAGAAGGACATCCCACATCAGCAACTAATAGTATGAATTCCTTTTTTTCTTGTATTTATTTGGTTTTAGTGGTAGTGGAGGTACATGCCATGGCACATGTGTGGAGGTCAGGGGACAACTTGTGAGAGTTAGCTCTTTCCACTATGTGTCATGAGGCTCACACTCAGATTATCTGCTTTGGTGGTGCCTTTACCACTGAGCGTTCTTGCCAGTCCTAATGACATTAATTTCTTGGCTGCCTTTTTAGAGGGACTGCATACATAAAACAAATTGTGTATGTGTGTGTGTTGCTGGGATCACGCCAGGATCTTATATACACTAAACATATATTTTACTACTGAGCCACACATTCAGCCTTATACATACATATTTTTGCTCAAATGCATATTTTTCTGCAAATCTTTTTTTCTTCTCTACATGTCTTAGAATTAATTCAAATAAGTCAGCACATGAAGAACTCTGTGGAACGTATCCATCAGGTACTTAAACTGCACCAGGCCCCACTGTTTTTGGTTTTTGCTGTTTATGTTCTGCTCTCACAGAGTGTTACAGTCAATAGCTTTAGATGTGTTATTTTACACATGCGAGTGAGCCTGCAGGCTTGGTTTCCAGATAGACACTGGAAGAGATAGGCACATTTACAATTTTTTTAAAGATTTATTTTTATTTATTTATTATGTATACAGTATCTGCCTGAATGTACACCTGCATGTCAGAAGAGGGTGCTGTATCTCATCATAGATGGTTATGAGCCACCATGTGGTTGCTGGGAATTGAACTCCGAATCCTCTGGAAGAGCAGTCAGTGCTCTTAACCTCTGAGCCATCTCTCCAGCCTGCATTTATGATTTCAATGAAGGATGTCAAACAAACATCCTTGAGGTTGGATGAATTTGCACTTCAGCAGTGTGGGGCTGTGGCGGTTAGGACCCTGCCTGGTGACCTAGGAGCACATGGAGAAAGAACAAGACACTGACAGGTGCTCCCAACGTGACGATTGCCTCCACTCTGTCCCTCAGTGGACCTGAATAGGCTGCGCTGGATCAGCTGGCCACTGGAGGCCAAGGCTTGGAAACAGGAAAGCGCCTGCTTCTGAACTGGACAGAGGAGTGATTTAGGTGGATCCTGGGCTTCACTAAAGCTTACGAGCAGCCCTCACACTGTAAATTATTTCACAGACTGATGGGACAAGTAGACCAAAACCAGATGTGAACACGCAGTGGGAAGGTTGTCAGCCATAGAACTGACCCTGCAGTGGGTGGGCAAAGATCAAATCCCCTATGGCAGTGAGGACAATACAGGGGTTGTTGTCCTAATGTGACAAGCCTTAACAAACACAAAGAGGCCACCACAGGGAGCAGGAAGGTCTAGAGCCAGCAGGAGTAGGAGCATCAACACCTCATAGTGTGGTGTCAGAGGTAGCCTAGGCCTTTTCCTTCAGATTACAAAGAGCCAAACTTGGACCCAAGAATGGCCTAGGACTGACCTTAGCCCATGGTCTACAAACCCCTTGAGCCTCACTGCAGCCTCTGTGGGCCCTCCCGTCAGGCTGGCCCTGGCTGGCAGCATGGTCTGAGGGCGGATGAATGCTGCCTCACCTGGATCAGTGAGAACAAGTCAGTGTGGTCCCCGAGGGTCAGTGTGGCCTTCATCGTGGCCATGACATTGAGAAAGCCTAAATAGAAGTGCAGAGCAAGAAGAGAGGAGGGGGAAATGTGGAGCTCGAGTCTGGGATTCCTCTGAATGTTCTTTCTGATAGCCCCTGCCCAGAGAGCTCTACAGCTGACTGCCGCGTCAGCCTTGGTGACGTTGCATGCACTGGTCTTTCTGTCATTCGGAGACTTTCCTTCTGGGTGGCTGGGTTTTCTTTCACCTCCCTCTAAAGAGAATTTTCCTAAGTGCTGTCTCCACTCACGACAGTTTGCCCACATTCTTGGAGTCAGTGTCACTTATGCGCACGAGTCTTCTCCCTCTGGATATCACCCCCTCCCCTGTCTTCTCTTCTGGACTTAAACTCTGTTTTCATTGCCTACCAGACTTCTCATTGGGATATCTGTCATCATCTCAGGGTGACCATGCATAAAGTGCAGCCCATCTCCCCTCCCATCACTGCTTTTCCGCTCATGGCTTCAGTTTTCTTTCAACCACCCAAATTCAGACCCTGAGTCATGTCTGGTGCCTCCTCCTGTTCTTAGATTCCCAAATACTAGTCTTTGCCAACTTCCTTCACAACATTCTTGTCACTTCCGTTGTCCTTGTTAATCCAAGGTTGTGGTACTCCGTGCCTTGAATATTCAGGAGCCTCCTACTTGCTCTTTCTCCCTACGGTACCACTCCCCCTGCTCCAAGACACACATAAACACATTTTCTCTTTCTCTTTCCTCTCCACCACTCTCTCTCGAGACAGGGTCTCTTTATGTAGCCCTGGATATCCTGCAGTTTGTTGTGTAGATCAGGCTAACCTCAAACTCAGAGATCTGCCTACCTCTGTCTCCTGAATGCTGGGATTAAAGGTGTGTGCCACCATGCTGGATGATAATCTTTCTTTCATTCGTTCATACCTGGCCAGACAGACTTTTTAGGATGGGTCTCTTGATCTTGTCTCTTCTACCCAGAAACCTTCAGATATTCTCATTACCATAGATACTGTTCAGCTCACAAGCCCTTTCTTGATCTGAGCCTGGCTCATTGGCTTTATCACACATAGCAAAGAGTACAGGCTTGGCTGGAACTGGACTCTGGGATCAAACCTCATACACTGTGCTGCCCAGAACAACTATTTCACCTCCCTCTACCTGAGCATCCTCTTTAAAATAACTGTGCATTTCAAATACACACAGACCAGTGCTGAGAACATAAGCATAGCATGTCTACTGGCAGGTATTGTTGTTGTTGTTGTTTTGTTATGCCTGTGTGTATGTATGTGTACCATTTGTGTGCCTGGTGCCAGCAGAGACCAGAAGAGGGTGTCAGACCCTTGGAACTAGGGTTATGAGTGGTTGTGACCTGTCACGTGGGTGCTGAGAACCAAAGTCAGCTCTTCTGCAAGAGCATCAAGTGCTCTGAACCTGGCTGGCCATCTCTTCAGCCCCCAGATGCTAGCTTTTGATTGTACTGCCACTCACATGACACACCTCTGCACACATGGATCCTGACTGTCACATGGCACACCTCTGCACACATGGATCCTGACTGTCTCTCACATGGCACACCTCTGCACACATGGATCCTGACTGTCACTCACATGACACACCTCTGCACACATGGATCCTGACTGTCACTCACATGGCACACCTCTGTACACATCGCTCCTGACTGTCACTCACATGGCACACCTCTGCACACATCGCTCCTGACTGTCACATGGCACACCTCTGCACACATGGATCCTGACTGTCACATGACACACCTCTGCACACATCGCTCCTGACTGTCCGTGCCCTCATCTTAGTTTGATTTCTATTGCTGTGATAAAAACCATGACCAAAACTGGGCAATGGTGGCGCACACCTTTAATCCCAGCACTCGGGGACAGAGGCAGAGGCGGATCTCTGTGAGTTCGAGGCCAGCCTGGTCTACAAGAGCTAGTTTCAGAACAGGATCCAAAGCTACAGGGAAACCCTGTCTTGAAAAACAAACAAACAAGCAAACAAAACCATCACCGAACACCCCCCACTTCCCCACCTTTCTGTTTGCTCAGCCCAGAATGCCATTCTGTGCCTGTCGGCTCTAGCTTACCCTTAAAGGACTGGATACTTCCATTTCCTCCAGGTGAATATTTAGTTTCTGTTACACAGTGCTGCTCAGACCACACTAGGCTGTGACAGATGTCAGAAACTTATGAAGCCAGCCTTTGGTCACACAGACACATCTTGCTAAAGGGTTTTCGTTTATTTTTAGGTCAAAACAGCTACTTTAGACATATCACTGGAGACTGGAGTCAAATATAAAATTGGCAGATTTAAATAAAAACAAATTTATTTTATTTATTTATTTTTCAATACAGGGTTTTTCTGTTAGCCTTTGCTGTACTGTAACTTCCTCTATAGCCCAAACTGGCTTTGAACTCACAGAATTCTGCCTGTCTCTGTCTCCCAAATGCTGAGATTAAAGGCATATGTCACTATGGCCACCAAGCTTAAAAGTTGGCAGATTTTAAAAAGATAAAATTTGGCTGAACAGGCTCCAAAGCTACACAGAGAAATCCTGTTTCACCCTTGCCCCCCAAAAGACAAAAGACAAAACTAGCGAGAGTGATCTCAGAGACCACATCTGTGCTGCAGCGGATTAGGAAGCAGGGATGCTGATCTCAGAGACCACATCTGTGCTGCAGCATGTTAGGAAGCAGGGATGCTGGGTCCAAAGGTTTGGGACGTATGAGGGTAAGCCAGGCAAGTCCAATGGAGCAGGAAGAGTCATTTGCACTGGGGCTTCCGCAGGATGACTGCTCTGTCCCTTTCCAGATGTTCTCTGCTTCCTGATAATTGGCACCTCTGTGTCTGTAGACTCCTAGGTTGCCTGGGGGCAGGACTTGTGTTACACCTCACATGTAGGCTTTATCTCATCAAGTCCATCCTAAACATCTGGAATGCAGGTGTTTGGCAAGCCTGGTGGGGCAACTGCGAAAGCTAGCTGTGCTGTTTGCTGAGTGTGCAGGGCATTTTCCCTCTCAGCCTCAGTTCCTTTATCTGTAAAGCATGGACAACGGTCATCTAATGAGACTGTCCTCGGGCCTCACTGATAACATGCATGCAGTATTCAGTACAGTGGGACAGCACTTAGCAAAGTTGCCACCCTGCCCAGCGGTGCCAGGCTCTCAGTGAGTGGCTGCTCCTCCAGTGTCCTCATCCCTCACAGCATCCCCTCCCTGTACCTCCTCCTGCATGTTCACAGTAGATTTCCCTACCGTAACCATGACCTCACTCACAAACTGCATCCCATCCTGTCCTGGGGACCACTCCTGATTGTGTGCACTGTGTGATTAAGTTGCTAGGCTACTCCATCTGAAACAAAGACCAAACCGAACAGTTCCTCTGATCTCATGCCTTTCTAGCTGCACTCCAGCCCCCACTCCTTCACAGCGAAGTGTTCCTCGCAGAATTGGCATGCTCTCACCCCGGCAGCACAGGCACTAAGACTGGAATGATAGGACGGTGTGGAATTTGTGAAGCACTCCAGACTGTTCTTCATGGCCACTTCTGCTACTACCCTTCCCTAGCACAATGCTGACTTTAGCCATGAGCCAAAATAAATCTTCCCTCCCTTTAACATAAACCAAAACCAACAAGCTCCCTGTTCCCAGTGCTCCAGGCCAGCTCTTTATCACACCACACCACAGTGCTGTTCTGACCAGTGCTCCAGGCCAGCCCTTACCATCCCATCACACCACAGTGCTGTTCTGACCAGTCCTCCAGGCCAGCTCTTTATCACACCACACCACAGCGTTGTTCTGACCAGTTCTCCAGGCTGGCTCTTACCATCACACCACACCACAGCGCTGTTCTGACCAGTTCTCCAGGCCGGCTCTTACCATCCCATCACACCACAGTGCTGTTCTGACCAGTCCTCCAGGCCAGCTCTTTATCACACCACACCACAGCGCTGTTCTGACCAGTTCAAGCCCTCCACCCCTTCTACCTGCTCTGTTCTTCCTCTCACTCTGCAGGCTACCCCACCCCATCTCCTTTGCTTTATTCTCCCACTCTTTTGGCCTAAGTATAGGGCTGGGCTGTCCTTAGATCTCTCTTCTCTCTATATCTCCCTCCTCCCAAAAATAGGGTTTCTCATTTTAGCCTTGGCTGTCCTGGAACTCACTCTTTAAACCATGCTGGCCTTGAACTCACAGAGATCCACCTGTCTCTGCCTCCCAAGTGCTGGGATTAAAGGTGTGCGCCACCACCATTCAGCTCTATATAATCTTAATATAATCTTAATAAACTGATATATTGATTGATAGGTGGATTTTTTTAAAGACTTTTTAGGATCTGTCTATGTAACCCTAACTGCCCAGTTATTCTCTACATAAACCAGGCTGACCTTTAACTCACAGAGATCTGCTTGCCTCTGTCTTCCAAGTGCTGGGAATTTTTTGGAGAAAGATCTTGCTGTGTTGACAGACTGACTTTGAAACTTCAGTCCTGAATCAGGTTCTAGAGTGTTGGGATTACACGTGAATACCACGGTGCCCAGCTCATTCTTGTGACCTTAAATGCCACTTGAAAGTTCCCCAAAGCTATATCTCAAATCTAGACCTCTCCAGACTTCCAGATTTACCATATCCTCTGCCTACACCCAATCTTCACTAGGCTACATTGCAAACACTTCAAATGTAACATATTGGCTGGGGGTGTAGTTCAGTCATGGAGCACTCGCCTTTTATAGGCAACACCCCAGGTTCCATCCACAGCACCTCCCCCGAAAGCCAAAATGCCTAAAGCTCTTGGTTCTTGGCTCCCTTCCTACTCTCCTCCTACTACCATCCTGTCTACGACGGGATATCTGATCTTCCCGTCACTCATCCTGTGTATGATGGGATATCTGATCTTCCCATCACTCAAGCCAAAACCTTCATAACTTGATAACTGGAGTTGTCCCTGGCTCCAGTCCCTTAAATCCCAGTCAAGATCAGCAACCCCTAGCGGTCAACTGTCCCCTCAAAATAAAATCTGGCCACTTCTTGCCAGCTCTGTCTCCCCACCGTGCTCCATTACATCCCTGTCTCCTCTTCTCATGCAGGCCTCCTTAGCCCGCTGAACAGGGCGCTCTCACCACCGTCTGCTCCCCCGGNACAGGCTGTTTCCACCCACAGCTGCAGCCATGTTTCCAATGCATGAGTTCAATGCTGTCACTCCTTAAAGCCACCCAGGATCTCCTCTCACTGACTGTAAAATCCAGACTTCTTATCACAGCCCACAGTGCCCAGTGGGGCTGGCCTGCTACCTGTCCGGCCTCATCCCCTGCTGCGTTGATTTGCACATGCTTGGGTGAGCAGGCTGGGAATGTTCCTGCCGTGGAGACTTTCTTCTTGTCAGTCCTTCTGTCTGGAACATTTGCACAGGGACAGCCTTTCCCCCCAGTTCATTTGTGCCTCTTCTCAAACACAACCTCACTACGGGGCTGTTCCTGTCTATCTCCTCCCGAGTACTACCTTGGCATTCTCTGACCCCCTACAAACCCCTCACCTGATTTCCACTTAATGCTGACCACCACCTGACATGACTAGTTTCCATGTTTGTTTCGCTCTATTTCAGTGGTCATAACACCCCATGGAGACCTGTGGTACCAGGAACTTAACAGGTGTTCAGCAGCTGGGCACATCGGCAGGTGTTTTGCTGTGTGGTCAGGGACAGTGACTCAGAGTGCTCCCCTAAGGATGATCAGGGCACACCAGAGGCTTCTCAGCTCTTGAAAAGATTGCTTTAGAAAGACAGATATGAAAGCCTGGTAGTGTAGTGACACAAGCCTTTAATCCCAGCACTCAGGAGGTAGTGGTAGGCGGATCTCTGAGTTCGAGGCCAACCTGGTCTATAGAGAGAACCCAGGACTCTCAGAGCTACACAGAGAAACTCTGTCTTGAAAAACCAAACCAAACCAAAAAACAAACAAACAAAAAAACAAAACTCAGGCAACACAAAAGCCTATGGCTATAGCTGGTTCTCCTGCCTACTTACCTTCTGGGGCTTGCCAGCTAGCACACGGCCATATGAAGGGACTAAAGATCAGATTTCAGGCTTAATGTACTTTATTGTAAGCATTAGTGAACTCCTTGATTCTCATCTGCCGACATCTGGCTTTGTGCCAGGATGTGCAAGTGTAGCAAGCATCTGGTGGTCATGATTAGGCCCTTGAGGCATTCG
Source organism: Bramus lutescens (assembly GCA_001685075.1). Classification (NCBI taxonomy): domain Eukaryota; kingdom Metazoa; phylum Chordata; class Mammalia; order Rodentia; family Cricetidae; genus Bramus; species Bramus lutescens. Next base: position 169,410 of record LOEQ01002121.1, on the reverse strand, counting down.
GTTTCAGCTACACAGAGTCTCAGGAGCGTCAGGAGCCTGTTGCTTAGGTAGATAAGAGACCGAACCAGGAGGACCTCCGTAGTCAGCCTGCTAACTGTATCTCCAGAGCTGAGCAGAGCGGAATCTACTGGCCATGGATTCTGTCCTGAAGTTCTTGGTAGCTAGGAGATGACAAGGGAAGGACACCCTAGGTGATATCTCAGAGCGGGTAGAGATGCCAGAGGCTGTGGAAGACAGGGTGGGAGGAGGAACGCACAGCAGAGTCAGTTCTAGTCCTTGATGGACCTTCAGTGCTTCTTAACTGTTACCTATGGTTCTGCAGCTTTGGTGAACCCCAGTACTCATAGCCCCATGGGCCCTGTATATACTTCTCCCCTCACCATAGCTCACAGAGGTAAGGATCATTAAAGGGGTTTATCATGAGCCAGGCAGCTACCTAGAAGACCCTTCTTTCCTGTCAGGAAGGACCCCTAAGTCTGCACCCATTTCTCCAAGTCAGGGTAGCTCCTATACAGACCAAAGGGTGGCAACTCCTGGAGAATCCCTGGTTCCCCTGAAAGCTGTACTGATCTGTCCTGACCTGTATTGGAAGCAGGAGTCTTCGGGGTGTGCCTTCAGCACCTGGTGCACCTCTAGAGGGGGCTTCAAGCCCATCTGCTCTGCCCGATGCCAGCGCTGCATCCGCGAGATACCTGCAGGGTGGGCAGAAGAGTCCAGGCTAGAGAGTCCAGATGGCAGGTCCTGAGCCTCCCCAAATGTCCAAGAGTTGGGCAGGCACTTGGATTATTTCTGAGACACATCGATGACAGAACTGGCTCAGGGATGTGTCAGATGAGCTGGACGTGGGGTTCTCACCTGTGCAAGGCCCATACTGCCAGGCCAGGTCAAACTGCCTCAGCAACTCCAGTTCTGCTTCCTCTTGGCTGAGGGACTGGGTGTCTTCTCCTGCAATAACATACGGCTCCTAAGGCCCATCCCGGTTTGTGCCCTGCCGTGGACTTATAGCTGTGCCATTGTGTCCTGGCTATGTCCTCACTCGTTTCCTTTTGCCATCCTGCAGTCAGACAGCTCATTGGAAGTGCGAGACATGCTAACTTCCCCTACTACCAAACACACACGCACACGCACAGTCCTTTCTGGTCCTTGCATGTCCACTCTTCCTGCCACCCCCACGTTTCAGAGACCTAGCTCTGGTGCCAGCTCCCCCTTGCTGTGCCCAGGGGGCCCCTCCCTCTTCTTCACAACAGGGTAGGAATCAGTGATGAACCGCTTCCGGCCCATGGCGGCCACCCAGGCAGGCAGAGCAGGAGGTAATAGCGGGAAAGAAAAGGCAGGGCAGCGGGCCTGTGAGAGACAGCTGCTGAGAGTGAGAGAGAGGGCCAGAGAGAGATGGGCCAGCGATGGACAGACAAGCTGACCCAGACAAGCAAGAGAGAGGAAGTCCCTAGGCTCCAGAGAATGACGCCTGTCTTCCGCCCCCACAAGCACGCAAACATTAGAGACCTGAGCAAATGGCAAGCGGCTTTTGTGGGGC
>LOEQ01002121.1:151372-167818 GCA_001685075.1 Bramus lutescens | reverse complement strand
GGGCAGCGGGTGGGGCAGCTGCTGCTGTGTTCCGAGTGAGGAGGGCTTAGGCGGAACCAAGGACCTGTCAAGATGCCCCAGACTTCACCACCTCCCCCGGTCCCTCATTGGTCCACTTGGGTCCCCAGGGACATACAGAGAGTTATCATCCTTGGCCTCTCACTTCCCGTTTTTCCTTCCTAGGCAAATGTTCTTTTCAGCCTCACTAATCCCCGTGGCCAGTTTGTAAGTCCCCTGAGCCCGGCTGGAACCTTTTACTCCTGCCGGTTGGCCCCAGAGTGCTGTGGGATCAGATCTGTAGGTCCAAAGAGAGTTTGGACTAATCCGGGCCTTTCCCTGGTCCTACCGGCCCCAGGAGACCAGGCTGGAGAAGCCCATGGGCTCAGAAGGCTCTTTCTCACAGTCTGCTGGCAGAGACTCTGTCCACCCAGCCCAGGCATGCGATTTCTGTGTCCACTGTCAGGCCCGACAGCCTGCCTCTGTCCACTTTGCTAGTCAGGAAGATTCCATTCCAAACAGGACGCCAGAAGTCTAGTCCCCAAATCCCCATGGGTTCAGATCCCCAGTTCTTTTTTCTTTTTAGTTTTTTGAGACAAGGTTTCTCTGTGTAACCCTGGCTGTCCTGGAACTCAGACTGTAGACTTGGCTGGCCTCAAACTCACAGAGATGGCCTCACTGAGATCCACCTGCCTCTGCCTCCCGAATGCTGGGATTAAAGGTGTGCACCACCACCACCTGCTATAGATCCCCAGTTCTTAATTGACAGATCTTTTCTTTTTCTTATGAATGTGTATATTGGCAGTAAATAATATCAATAAACCTTACCCTCATATTGGACTTACCATGTGCCAAGTGCTGTCCTAAGTGTTTCCCACAAACTAACTCAAAATAGACATCAAAAGAGTTTTGCAAGTGGATGTAGGTAAACTGTGATTAGAGTCTTAGTAACAGATACTGGGATACTGTGTAACTAGCCTTCCCTGTGCTCCAGAAGCTCCCAGGCTTGCAGGGTAGAGGGGCATCCAATTGTTAGTCTGGGACAGGAGAGCAGGAGAACTCCTCAGAGCTAAAGGAGGATGGCCGGCTTTGGGACAAGACCTCCAGGAGGCAGATTGCTGTAAACAGTGTCTCTCAATTTGCCACCCATGACCTTTGTCTTGGGGCTCCTGTCATCGCTGACTCACCCCCACTACCACCTCCTCCTCACCAACTTCCTGGCAGTGGGGGAAAGTGCTGGCCAGTGGGAGTCTGGGAATCAGCACTGGGCTGACCCAGCACTAATCACCCTCTGCAGATCCCATCCGGTTCTTCTTTCCAGGGGTGCAAAGTCTAATGGGGGCTGCTTGCAGGCTTGTGCCCTTCTTCTCTGAAGCTCTGAGATCTGCCTTAGCGAGCACTGGGGCTCTCAGAGAAGAGCTCTAGAGAGGAGCCCAGCAGTGGGGAGGAGAAGGCTATGTCTCCAGGAGCCCCCTCTGGTCTGGCCTTCCCCATCTGCTTCTTGAGGAGGAAGGAGCTGTGAGGCAAGGCACACTGCAAAGACCTGGAAGGCCCTTTTCAGCCCCATTGTTTGGGTTGGTCCCCGTCAAATCCCCCCATCTGTCTCCTGGACAGGGTGGGGTGTGCACATCCAGCGAGAAGGGTCCATGCAGAGTTGAGGAGGGTGGCAGGGAGGATTCTCTACCAGGAAGGGAAGGGCATAGGATTAGGTCTAGTCAGGCTGAGTGTTCTATAGTGGGCCAGCTCCCAGGCTCTGTGGGACTGACCACTCCTCCCTAAAAGGGCCTCAGAAAGAGACTGGGGACAGTTCCCAAAGGTATGTGGCACCCACTTCCTGAGTCCACAAAGCCCTGAGGGAGCAGGGAACCATGGGTGGGGCAGACCCCTCCTCATTCCTGGTCCCTCCCACCCCTGAAAGCTGATAGCCGTGGGGCCTGCCACCGCCCAGGGAGCGTGAAATGGGGTGTGCCACTGGGCGGCCACAGCAGCTCCCACTACTGCCTGGGCCCATTCCTCTCTCTTCTTTGGCAGCCCTTGACACCCTGACTTCCTCTGTGGATGGCCATCCCTACCTGCTTCCCCCCCCAGCTCTGCCTGGCTCAGACCCAGCTAGCCACTCCTACACTGTCTGGAAAGAGCTCCCACGGGCTTTAGCTTCCCTCAGCCCCAGAGAGAGATCCAGAGTGTTTACCTGAGTTCAGGGACCTTAGGACTGGCCTTCTGACCTGGGGTGAGGCAGCTCTCCCTAGGAGTAGGAGGCATGCTCTATTCTCCCAGTCAGCACTGCTCAGTTTCAATGGTTTTCTGAGGTGTTTGGGGAACTGACTAGCCCTTGGCCTTCTATCTTTGGATGTTTTCCTCCTTTCCCCCCTAATCTCATCTTTTCCCTTCATACCTGGAACACTTTGCCCCACTCAGGCAGCTTCCTGGGCTCATCCACCAAACTGATGTTCAGTTCTCAGATCGGAGATTAGGCTGGTAGTCTGAGATGGGGCCCAGTTCTGTCTTGTAATGCAAAGTATACTTGATCAGTACTGACCCCTCCAAAGCTGGTGATGGAACCAGAAGGAATTAACTATTGCACCTTGGAGATATCTAAAGCCTTGCCATGTCCAAGGTCAAAGTCCTGGTGAGACCATGGGAACAAATAACCTGAGCAGAAGCCCAACAGCCTTCTGGGACTGAGACTCACTGCTGACCCCTCCATTGGACAGCAGATTAAGCATGGCTTCCCTCAGTGTGGCAGCTGGGGGTGTGGTCAGCACCACACATGCGCGCGCGCATCCTGAAAGCTCATCTCTCTAGTTAAACATGGGTCATATGGAGAGAGCCAGGTAGACCTGAGAAGATGGGGCAGGTAGAAGAGAGGGAGGAAAGCAGCTGCCCAGGGCTCAGTTGGGATGTAAGGCACACTGCATTTCTTTCCCTCTTTTTACCCACCCACCCCTTCCTCAGGTCCTGCCACTCACCCTGCTGGAGCTCAGTCCAGCTCAGGGGATTCNAACATGGGTCATATGGAGAGAGCCAGGTAGACCTGAGAAGATGGGGCAGGTAGAAGAGAGGGAGGAAAGCAGCTGCCCAGGGCTCAGTTGGGATGTAAGGCACACTGCATTTCTTTCCCTCTTTTTACCCACCCACCCCTTCCTCAGGTCCTGCCACTCACCCTGCTGGAGCTCAGTCCAGCTCAGGGGATTCCAGGCAGCCAGATGAATACCCCAATGCCTTACTCTTCCTGCCTTCATTCCTTTCCCCATGCGCCACATTCCCTCAGGAGCGCCTTCCTAGTCCCTCTCCACCCTCTCAGACACAGCTCCTTAGCCGGCTAGGTTTGGGGTTTCATGGATTTAAAAGGTAGGAACCTTGGGGAACAAGGAAGCTTCCCTGGGCCTCTTGTGTCCTTTCTGCCCTGCTCAGGAACTTCCACCTGGGCTCAGAAGAAATGCTGGGCAAGATTCGCAAAAGCACCCTTCTCGTCATTTTTCACTATGGCCACCAGGTGTCAGACTTTGTCCAGAAGGGAAGACGTCGTTAGTCCCTAAGAGCCAAGTCCTGGAGATCAAGGAAAGTTGGGGAGGGACCTCCAAGTCATCTCTGAACTACCCAGGCTAGGGACCTTAAGGGTTAAGATAAAAGGATTGGAACCCAGACCCACACCTCTCTCACAATTCCCTCACTACCGTTGCCACTACTCCGCCACAAGCTTTCCCTCCTACTAGGAAATGCGGACACCAGACTGAGTCAGGGAGTTCAAGAATTGAGAGAACAAAGGCAGGGATAATTATGGCTCCAGAGAAGAAGGGAGAACTCATAGGGAACAACCATCAGAATCTGCAGCCAGGCCTGAATCGCTGACCTTTGTATTTTGGGCTAAGGGGAACAGAGGACTGCCCTCTTTCTGCCATCTCCATTTTGGGTAGCTGTGGCTGTGACAACTGGTGAATGTGTTTGTGCGAGATGAGTGTGTCGATGAGTTTCCTCGCAGCTAAGGGGTACCTTCCTCCTGGCTGTTGTGGATGAGGGGTCCCTGCACCCTGGCTGTCGTGGCTGAGAGGATCCTGGCATCCTGGCTGCTGTCATTCTCTGCTGAGGGGTCCCTGCACCCTGNTGGCTGAGGGGATCCCTGCATCCTGGCTGTTGCCATTCTCTGCTGAGGGCTCCCGCATCCCCACTGTTGTCATTTTCTGGTGAGGTGTGATGAATTTCCTCTACCCAGAGCCTCCTCATTGCTAACTCAGTCTCCAGGGAGCTGCCTTTCCTCCTGTGCATCTTCTCCAAGCACATAAGATGACAGTGATGTTTCCATATGCATGTGCTGTCTGGAGACAAGGAGGAAGCCAAACCTTTTCATCTCCACTCTTGTCCCCCCCTCCCCAGGACATAGGACTTCTGGAGACAGCGCCCTGCCTCTATCACACTGAAGAGGTCCAGGTAGATTTGCATGGTGGTTTCTCAGTACCTGGGCTTCTGACTCTTCAGACCACACTTAAGAGTTGTAACTTGCTAACTGCTGGTTGTGCATGACTTTAATCTCAACACTCAGGAGGCAGAAGCAGGTGGATCTCTGAGCTCAAGGCCATCCTTAGTTTACACAGTAAATTCAAAGTCATCCTGAGTTACGAGAGACTGTCTCGAAAAACCAGGGGAAGAAAAAGGAAGAAAGGAGGAAGGGAGGNGAAGGAAGGAAGGAAGGAAGGAAGGAAGGGAGGGAGGGAGGGAGGGAGGAAGGAGAAAACTAAAGCTCTGAAAAGCTCTCTGAACCTGCTCGCACTTCTGGCTACTGTAAGCCTCCCCACCCCAGCTTTCTCTAGGTGTGAATTCCTGTGCTCCCCACATGAAGTATCTCTTCCAGTCCGTTCCCTGTCTGTTTCTTCTGCTGTCTACTCTGCCTGTAATGTGTGGCGCAACAGCTCAACAATTCCATTTCTAGCACCCTAAGGTCTCTCATGTCTTGACTTTGCTATTCCTGTCTTGCCGGTCCTTGGTCTTGAAAAATGCCCTCTTCACTCCTGCCCCCACCTCTTGCCTAGATGCACTGTGTCCAGAAGTCCTGTGTCCTTGGGGGAAGGAAGGAGCAAGAGTGGAGATGGAAGGGCTTGACTTCCTCCTTGTCTCCAGACAGCACTGTGTACTGGAAACCTCACTGTCATCTTATGTGCTTGGAGAAGATGCACAGGAGACAAAAACCCGCAGCCAGGAGAAAAGCAGCTTCCTGGAGGCTAAGCGCCAGCACTGAGGAAACTCTGGGTAGAGGCGAGATATTTCTGGCTTGGTAGGAAATGCCATGAATGGGACTCACAAGAAAAACGTGTCTGCTAGGATCACCTGGTTCTTCCCAGAAAGTTTTGGGATTCTCTCCAGTCTACACCCCAGATCTCTCCATTCCTCAGCTACCACCTCCACGTTTGGTAATAACATGTTTCGAACTCTTCTCTTTAAAACAGACAAACAATAAGCCTTCCTTGACCCTGTCTCTTTACTGCAGGGCACTGAGACTCTGGATTTACTTCGGCTTTCTTCACACTGTATCTTTCTCGGACTCACATTTTGGTGACTGCCTCTCACCTGTTGTTTCAAAGGTTCCTATGGGGTGGGCATGGTGGCAGACTCAGGACACTGAAGCAGGAGGATCACTATGTTGTAAGTGAGCCTAGTCTACACAGCTCCCTATACCCCCAAGCTTGTGGTTTCCTAACCGCCCAAGCTAGTATGTTTTCAGAGGTGTTCATCTGGCTGCCTAGAATCCCCTGAGCTGGACTGAGCTCCAGCAGGGTGAGTGGCAGGACCTGAGGAAGGGGTGGGTGGGTAAAAAGAGGGAAAGAAATGCAGTGTGCCTTACATCCCAACTGAGCCCTGGGCAGCTGCTTTCCTCCCTCTCTTCTACCTGCCCCATCTTCTCAGGTCTACCTGGCTCTCTCCATATGACCCATGTTNGAATCCCCTGAGCTGGACTGAGCTCCAGCAGGGTGAGTGGCAGGACCTGAGGAAGGGGTGGGTGGGTAAAAAGAGGGAAAGAAATGCAGTGTGCCTTACATCCCAACTGAGCCCTGGGCAGCTGCTTTCCTCCCTCTCTTCTACCTGCCCCATCTTCTCAGGTCTACCTGGCTCTCTCCATATGACCCATGTTAAACTAGGGAGATGGGCTTTCAGGATGCGTGCGTGCGTGCGTGCATGCGTGCGTGTGTGTGTGTATGGTGCTGACCACACCCCCAGCTGCCACACTGGAGCGGTCAGCAGAAACCTCCACTTCCTTCTCTGTTTCCTGGAGCATGAGACTGCGGATCAGCTTTCAACTTCTAAAACACTCTTGTTTCAGACAGTCTTTCCACCAGTTTAAATCAAATACCAAGGATTTTACTGATGGGAAGGATGCTAAAACACTATCAGGATGTATGACTGACAATCCTGGAGTCTAGTCTGTCTGCCTGTTTCCTGCCCTGTCTTCTCCACCTGTCCAAAATCTTGCTGCCCTCGAGAACGGTTTTGAATCCCACCCTGTGCCTTATGTGAAGGGTGCACTGAACGCTTGGTGTGCCAGGCACTTAAATACATCAATGGCTTCAGGTACTGCTTCCTTCCCAAGTGGTCCCAGCCTTGACCCTTCACCCTATTAGGTTCAGCCCTCTGTCCTAGACTTCTGTTTGCATGGGTCTGCCTGCTTGACTTCTTACCTTTCTCAATACTTATTGGTTCTTTTTCCATCATGTGGGTCCCAGAGATAAAACTCAGGTGGTTTGGCTTGGCAGCAAGTGTCTTAAACCACTGAGCCATCTTGCCAGCCCATTGCCTAGGTCTTTCTACATTTAAGCAAATCTGCCTCATCATACCACAGCATCATGGGAGATCGCCCTACTGTTCCCTTTTCTAAATTGTTTGTTCTATGTTACAGAATACATTAACGAGAAATACCTTTAGGTTGGAGCCTGAGCTGGGTACTGGCACAGAGGGAAGAAGAGCGGAGCAGAGCATGGTGGTGTGTGCTTGTTATCCCAGCACTGCAGGGGTGGGGGCAGGACTACAAGTTCAAGGCAGTCCAGGCTACAGAGGGAGAAAGAGGAGGGAGAGAGAGGAAAGGGAGAAAAGGAGAGGGAGAAAGGGAGGAGGAAGAGAGAGAGAGAAGGAAAGAAGGAACAAAGGGGAGGGTACTAAAGAGAAAGACCTGGAAGACAGAACCCTTGCTTTCCTTGTTGCCTTCCTCCTACCCCATGTGATATTTTGCATGTCACAAGTCAATATCCTTTTTTTCCTGTGCGTAGAGAAAGCACTGGTGCCCTTTCAGGTCTCTCAGGCAAAGAGGCAGAGTTCTGTGAGTGTCTAGTCAGGTATCCCAGTCCATAGAAGCAGGGCATGTTCCACTTGGGCCAGATCACTCTAGGACAGGACACTGAGGTTGGTTAGCCCACAGGCTGCAGAAGTTCCTCCGCTCACACCCTCGCTTCACCCTTGCCTCGTCCACTACATCATGTGAATGTGCTTCTATTCCGTATCATTTCGGGGAAACTGATCTTTCTTCCCAAGTAGATTGCAGGTTCCACAGCGGCAGGAGCCGAGTTAGGCCTGAGTCTTCTTCTGGCTTCAATATACCCAACCAGCACAGTGAAGGGCAGGTAATTAGGTCTTTAAAGTATCTGTCAGCTGACTTGCACTACCATCATTTGTTACTTCCTTGCTTAAGGCATTATCTTTAGGGGGCTCTTCTCTTAAAATAGCCATGTGTTTCCTGGGAGCAATTAACCCGTTAATTTGCCCAGTAGCTCATAACTAAAATGTCATGACATAGGGATGTGTTTCAACTAATCTGTAATTGCTACAGTGATTGCTGCTATAGCCAAGCACCTTTAAGATTTCGATCACCCTCTCCAACAATTGCATAAGCATATTTAATTATCCCCACTTTACAGGTGGGGAAACTGAAGACAGGGAAACTTTGTCTAAGGCTACCCAGCTAGCGGGCTATAAAATGACATTGGAACTGAGATTATCCCTCCCATCCATCCAATTCTCTTGCAATCCAATACGCATTCTCTTCCTCCAAATAGGCTTTTACATTGGAGGGAAAAGAACAGATCCATAGCAAAGAACACAGACTTGGCTAGTGTCCATCACCCTCCCTAGAAGAAGACTGAGGTGAGGGCTCCAGCAGGCAGCCACTGATGGGAGCCTGGGGGAGTCTGGGACTGAATGTCAGGGGCTAGTGATCAGCAAGAGTCGGCTCTCCCCACTAAGTGCAGGCTGAACCAAAGTGAAAAAATTCATGGCCAGACAGACCTGGGGACCAGAAAAGCAGGACAGAAGCAAGGAAGACAGGCAAACACATAACACACACAGCTTCAGGAGGACCAAGACATTTCAGGTGTGGCAAAGGAGTGGATGGGTTTCAGGAGCCTGTGTTGCACAGGACCACCAGGAAGAGCCTGCACCCCAGGCTCTGTGTACCTCAAGGCTAGGGTCACCAGCAATGTGCCCCAGGAAGACTGTCGGGCCAGGCCGAATCCAAGTTCTGGGGAAAGCATTTTATTTGTTAATACAAGAATAGAAATTCTGCAATAAATATCATCTAATAAATAACATCTCCAAATAAATAAATATTAATACAACAAACTTAGAGTCATGAGTGGGTGGGGCTGGGGATAGGGCCTGGGGAGCCATCCCCCTCACCCCACAATGCTACTGCAATGTAAACTTTCAGGAAACCCTGTGGCTGTGGCTATGGCTACCCTCCCCAGGCCAGGCAACCACAGATACCCTGGGAAAGGGGGCGGAGAGGAGGCACCGAGATGCCGGCAAGAAAATTCAAGGCGAGGTCCTGATGCTCAACAAAGCTTTCAGTTTCCGCCCTGTGCCACCAATCGCCTTGGTGACTGCTGGGGCTGGTCCGTCCCTGCCCACCTCTCTTAGTATTACATCTTCTGGCTTCTACGTCACCTCCAGCACAGACCCTACCCCTCACTCCCTATCACACCCTTCTTGAGACTGGTCATCTTGTTTCCTGAACTGGATAGTTACCGGGGTAGGGGAGCAACAGCCATCCAAGGAGAGGGAGGGAAGCTAAGGAGCTTCACCCCAGAAAGGCACATGCTACAGTGGCCCCCACCCATACCCTCCAGGTGCGTTTCTGCAAGTGCTACCTGAGGAACGGAATGGGCACTCGCAAGTGGTGAGCAGAAAGCAGGGAGCACCTTTATACCCGCCTGAGCCATTTGACTCCCTCAAGCATGACCTCTGTGGAAACAGGATGGTGCCACCTTTTCCCGAGACCTAGGGCTCACACTCCCCACCCAAGGCAGAGGAGGATAGAGTTCCCACTGTCTGTTTCCTGGCTCAACAAATGTTGGTATGCAGGATTTTTCACCCCAGAATGGAAGCACAGCTGACTGGGGCAGGGGGTCTGGGGGAGCTAAGGGTCAGCGATCAGAAGCCATGGGCCTCCAAGTGCAGGGTGACTGAAGCTGCCGGAGACTGCATTTTCTTCTTAAGCCGGTTGAAGTCTTTGGCTGAACGCCATAGCCAGGTCTGTAGCTCCTTCAGCAGCCAGAAGTCGTCCATCTTTTGGAGGAAGTCACTGTGGGCAGGGCCAGGGGCCCAGGCCGGCTCAGTCCCTGGCAGAGGCTGGGGCAATGGGTAGCCAAGAGCTGCCATGACACCTGCAATGCTGCCCAGCAGGCCCTGGAGACTGGTACAGAAATGGGCCAGGCTACGCCGCAGTTCAGCTGTGGCAGCTTGACGGTTGAGGACACGCAAATAACACAGGAGGTGGCTGTAGGCCTCATAGTTCTGGGTCAGCCGCAGTTTGTCATTGAGGCTTCGCCACACTTCCAAGTTGACAGTGGCCCTGGGCAGGGTCTCTGCACCCAACCGAGGAGGATTGAAGTCAGGCTCGTTGAAAGGGGGCCCCAGGTAGTTCAGCTGTGAAAAGGAGAGCGCGATGGGGAAGGAGGAGGGCAGACTGGCAGCCTGCCAACAGAGAGACACCTCCTCCCAAACATGGTAGCCCTCTTCATAGACTTTCTGAGTTTTTCCAGCAAGTGTGTCGTTTGTGTGGAGGTGACAGGTGAAGCAGTGGGGTGATGACCTCTCCTATGGAGAGGTGCAGAAAGAGAAAACCACAAAGGAGCCACTCAGGAAGGATGTGCTGATTGGCTGGGCAGAGAGTGCCCACCACAGGGCAGGGCAGAGAAGAAGACCCCCGAGGAACCTGGAGGCCAGGCTGGAGAGGCAGAAGGTGGCCTCTGAGAGTGCAGGCCAGGGAAGAGCTCAGGAAGGCAGCAGAGCTCCGCAGGCAGCTGCAGAACGTGCGCATGAGCCGCAGAGAATGCTGTCGGGTTTGGTGAGAAGATGCCTGGTGACCTGGGAGAGGCGGTTGCTGTGGACTGGAAGCCAGATTGCAGGGGGTTAAGGAATGAGTGGGTGGAGAGGAAGTGGAGGCAGAGGGTGTAGACGACTCCTTCAAGAAATTTGGCAGAAGATGTCCAGAGAGAAAGGGTCGGGAATTAGAAAGGGTAGCAGACTCAAGCAGAGGTTTTCTGTGCAGGAAACCAGCCAGAGGAGAATCTGCATCAAAGGCCAAGGGGTCGGGTGGCACCAAAACTCCTCTTCAACAGACCCGGTTCCTCAAGCAAAAGGGACAAGGGATAGTAGGATACTCACCAACACCCCAGAGTAGAGGACTCAGTGGCTAGGAGCAGAGCTGTGAAGGAGGAAACTGAGGACATCTCAAGAGGGGACAGGAGGAAGGGCATGCAAGGCAGTATAGTATAGGGAAGAGGGCAAAGCCCTTGCCAATGCCTCAGGGGATCGGCCTGAGGCCCAGGGAAGGGGATGTGGGAGATGTGCATCTGGGAGGGGGAGAGAAGAGGGGCGAGGCCTGGGATAGGCAAGGGCCCAGGGGGAGGTTCACACGCTGACAAGCACAGAGACAAACTAATTTCCTCGGTGTATCCTGGGGCTGGAGCCAGCTCCCCCGCCACCCTCCTCCCCTTTTCTTCCCTGGCTCAGGAGTAGGGTCTGGGATATGGAAGAGGAACACGGGAAGAGGGGGCCTGTTCCCCATGGTCCTCAGCGCCTCCTATCCTCTTCCCTTCTCTCCTGGGCTCTATGAACCTCTCTGGACTATCCTTAAATTCTTATGGTATAACCACCCTCCATACCCCGAACCTCTTGCTGTAACTGCCCTGGATTCTTTGTAGACCTCTCCTACGACCCCCGCTCCCCAAGAGGCCTGTGAAGGATGGGAGAGGCAGACAGAGGGAGGCCCATGGGTCTAGAACAGCAGGGCCCCAGGTCTGGGGGCAGAGTCAAGCCGGAACACAGAAGGTGGGGCCCCTCCATCCCCACCCAGCCCCGCCCTTGCAAGAGACACCACAACACGGTGTAAACAGAGGAGACTTCCCCAGCCCCCAGGGGGAGGCAGGCAGCTGGGCTGGCAGCCAGTGGGGCAATGGGCCAAGGCGGGTTCGAGGCCTGCCCACATGCCTAGTCCTGGGGCCAGGATGGGGGCGCACCTGAGAGGGAAGGGCAGGAGATAGGCCAGATGGAGAAACCGTGTGGACCCAAAGGGCCTCTCATCACCCAATCATTCACCCAGGACCCCTGCGCCATGCTCTCTCTTCCCAGAAGCCTCTGCTCCCTCTTTACCTAGTGCCCAAAGTAAACGGACAGGATACTCACATAGGTCCCAGCCAAGCTGCGGAGTTGGTGCTCCAGGTAGCGGGTGAGGTCATAGGTTTTCTGGATGGAGGGGCCAGGCCCTGGATCTCCTGTGCGATTAAGAGCTGGCACTGCAGGGAGGTGCCACAGCACCGTGCATAGGCAAGCTAACATCCCCCACGAGTCCCCTGTGGACAGGATGGGCAAGAAGTATGAGGGTGGGCCCAGGCCCAAGTGGGGAAACAGTTGGCAGCCCCTCAGGTGTCTGTCCCCACCTTGGGCTAAGAAGGGGGGTGAGGCTGAGAGACCAGATGGGAGGTGGAGGGGACGGAGGAAGGGAAACAGTTCTGGTCCAAGAGCGTATGTGGAGGTATGTGCGCAAGGACAAAGTCCTGGCATCTGTGTCTATCAGTAGATGCTTGACTGCATCTGTCAGCTGAGTCTTTGGCATGTATGTCACTGCATGTGCCAAAACTGTGTGCAAGCGTGTACTCAGAAGGGCAGACCAGGCGTTAGGGACTTTATGACAATATGCCAGAGTTCCAGGTGTGTCCCGGCTTCTTCTCCATGTCTTCTCCTCCTACTGCAGCAGGAACAAAGGGCTGGGACTATGGCATAAGTTAACTCTGGCGAGCTGTGAGCAGTGAGCCCTGTGGAAGAGTGAAGAGAGAGGCTGCAACCAGGAGAGGTAGGAGTAGGGTCTCACAGCCAAGGTCAGGCTGAAGGACCCAAGATGGTTTGGGGAGCGAGAAGTGCTAAGTATGTACTAGGATATAGCTCCTGGGTGTGATGAGGGTCTGATGGAGTTATCTGAAGATGTAGTGTTCCCCTTGGTAGCAAGTTTGATACCCCCCTTTTCTTTCTCTGCAGTGCTAGAATCAAACTCAAGGCCTGGACATGCAGGCAAGTGCTCTACCACTCAATTGTGGCCCCAGCTCTTCTCTGTTTTTTGAGACAGGTTCTTCCTAAGTTGCCCAAGCTACTTGTGAACTTACGATCCTTCTGCCTCAGCCTCCTGAGCAGCTGGGATTACAGGCCTGTATCAACAGGCCCTGNGTCTGCCCTATCTTTGTCTGGGATGCTGGAGGGGGACACCAAGGGGAAAGAGGCAGCCCGGTCCACAGAAGACAACAGAAGGTTTGATTGTCCCAGAAACCAGAAGTTGAGGCCCTAGACGGGCCAGAGTCAAGTGGGAAACACTTTTCTGAAGGGCTTTTTAAGTGAGATCCAAGATCAAAATCAGCACCCATCTGGGCTAGGATAGGGTAGGAATATAATTAGCTGTGGGCTAGGTTAAGTTTAAGGACTAGGCTAGTCTTAACATTTCAGATGAATTTGGATTTGGGATTTGGTTGAGTGAGTGTGGTTGAGATTTGAGTTCAGGAAGGGGATGTGGTTAGGTTTGGGTAGGCAGAGGTTAGCTGAGACTAAGATTTGTGGATTTGTTGCTTTACACATCAGATAGAATGGTGTTTGGCATGTCACAAAAAGCAGGGATAGTTTGGGTTTTAAGCTTGGATAGGTATGAGGTCAAATGGTTTCTTTACTCTAGTTTACATTTTATACTTCCAGATTCTTCTGTAACGACACATGTCTTAGAAACAAGTGGATAGGTTTAACAATCTGATGATAGTCAGACTCAGGTAGGTTTGGAGTTAAGGCATGAAGACTAGACTAAGGTTAGAGTTTGTCATTAGGAGTCTTTAGAAGTCACTATCCGGGACTGTTGTCACATACAGAATCCAGATTTTTGCTGTGGCATTGGTACTCCTTACAGACTCTCAGGTGCTTGACTAAGTCAACATGGGAAGAGTGTGTATCCAGTCACACACAGGAACCCATGTCTTTGGAATGAAAGGGTCTTAGTTTGTGTATGTGTGCATATGTGTGCAAGTTCACATGTGTTTTCAGACAGCAGGATCAGACACTCAGCTGCTTCCTGGGCAAACAGGCTCCACTTTCCTCTCTTCTGTGTTCCTTCCTTGGTCCTTTCCAGTCCTAGTTCTTACCTAACTCTGTTTTCCTTTCTAGTCCCTGATTACCGAATCCCCAGATACATCCAAGTCCTCTGTACGAAGCCCTGGACATCTGGACAAATGCCCTGTAGATCCTGCGGGCATCACCGAGGGCTAGTTTGGAGATTAGAACCATGAGTTGAGCAGCAGCCCTCCCAGCCTCAAGACAGTTTTTAAGATGAAGTACGGTTTTGCTGGAAGTTAATGGCATTGCCAAAGTCCTGCCAAAGCAGAAACTGGAGGCTTGGCTGGCCTCTTCACCCAACCCTGCCAGAGGCAGCCCTGTCATCGGGAATCCTGGACTAGGCTCTGTCTGTTCCATAATGTCAGGAGCCCAACCTGAAGCTTGTTTCCCCTCCTTTCCTGGGCTCTGTGGACATCCCTGGGGAGAAAACTTCTTACACGGGGACAACAGGGGGAGAAGAAGCCTTTGGATAAACAAAAGCTAAGTCATCTGGGCAGAAAAACGGCTCATGAAATTAACCAGACGAGGCCGGTGTTTCCAGGAATATTTCAGTTCTGAGGTAACTGTATCACTGCAGGCTTGGGGGTGGGTTAGACACGGGAGAGTAGAAGGAGCCTACTGACCAGTCCTGGAGAGAAGCAGAAAGGAGCAGCAACCGTAGGAATCATAGCGGAGGCCAGGAGAGGAGAAAGGACAGGCGAAGCACACGACAGCTGCCCTATGACAGCTCTGATCATGGGCAAGATGTGCCTGGCTCTCAGGCAGCCAAGCTGGAAGGCCTGCACAGAGAACACCTGAGCTTAGTGTGACCACGGAGCCAGGAGCTCCCAGTGCCCAGAGCCCAGCTCTCTGCTTCCCTCTCTAGCTCACGGTATGCAGGTGGACCCTACCATCAGGCTGCATCGCAGCCCCCTCCCCCAGCCCTGGTCCCCAGGCCCAGTCCCGCCTCTGGCTGCTGCCCACTGATTGTTTACATCCCCTTTCTCCTCGTGTTTATAAATCGGGCTGAGCACGTGAGGAGCTAATGAGTGCAGCTCACGTTTCCTGCTGCAGCACCCCTACACTCCCCATCCTGGCCCCTGCCAGGGCCAGCCCCTAATTCTATCCAGATCCCTGGGCCCTGGGAAACAAGGCCCCCTCATGCACGCATGCACACACACACACACACACACACACACACATACATACAGCCCCATCAAGCCCAAGGGCCACCCCCACATGCTACACAGGCAGGCCTTTAGCCAACCTCCCCTCAGCTCCTGGCCCATCTCATAGGCTGACCACCCTCAGTGAGGGTGGGGGGCTCAGCAGTGCAGATGTCTAGGGTTGAGGGGAAAGACTGCACCTGGGACTAGGGGCTAACAGCTGTATGTCCTATAGTTGGGTCCAGAAGTTCTATAGTCTAGGCTGAATATGGGAGCCAGAGGAAAGGTCCTGCCCTCAATTCAGACCAGAACCAGCAACTGGGCGACCTTGAAGAAGTCCACTGAGGGGAGCTGGAGGGAGTAGCCGAAGAAGGGGTGTGAGATCCAGCGATCCTACCCAGGGAAAGACCTTTCTTTCCATCCTCAAGACCGGCTGTCCCTTTCTATTTTTTTTCCTTCCTTTGCTTCTGTCTTCTCAGGTTCCCTTCCCCCAAGGCTGCTGAGGAATGAGAGCGTTGGTGGGAAGGTAGGCCTGGAAACCAGGAGACCTAGCTCTGCCACAAACCGTCTACTGGCAGTGGCTTCCATAAGCAGCCAGCGCTGTGCCTGCTAAAATTTCTCCCAGCCGAATCATGTGGGGCTTTCCGCATTCTCTCCAGCATGACCATCTTTCTCATCCTCTTCCTTTCTAGTCCAAAAGATAGCAGAAACCAGGGGCAGGGAAGGAAGCAGAAGGCAATGCCGATCAGTCCCTGTGAAGTCAGTCCAGGAGCCGCGCTTGGGCTGAGGAAAAGCTGCTCCGATGTGCCTGCCACAAGAGGGCTCTTGAAGCACTCAGGGAGATCAGAGGGGAGCCCACAGCCACAGGCTGAGCAGCCCACTGAGGCCAGAAGCCGCCGGAAAAGAAACGAAGGAAAGAGTTCAGAGCAAGGGTGCGGGTGAACTGGAAAGGGTGCTGTGGTCAGAGTGTGCACGAGGGTGTGGGAGGGGCTGCAGAGTGCAGGAGCCAGGGTGTGAGCAGGCAGGTGGGATTCTGGGGAATGTGGAGTGTCAGGCATCAGTAGCTAGTGTGTAGTGGTGGCCTGCACAAGTGCGAATTGGACACGACAATGTACAGCCCGGGGGCCATTACTCCAGTCAGCAGACGCTTCTGGGGCTGCCCAGTGATAGCGGCTGACGTTTCTAGTTGTTCCTCCTCTATGATGAAGTGTGGCTACGGGGCACTAGAGCTAGAGGGGTGCCACTTGTCTGGGAAATAAGAACTTGTGTTACGTGGTGGGGGGCGAACGGTATGGCAGCGTGTTCTGGATTGAGATGGGTGCCTGTCAGAGACAATGAACGTCGGAGATTTCCTTAGGTCAGATTCCGAGGGCGCGAGAAATACACCTGATGCTCTCCACCATTTGGGCTGCCGCTATCATGCCTCCACTGTCTGCCCTCCCTCCTTCTCTGGCAGGTTCTTCCTGCCCGTGGGCTCTGGAGAACACAGAAACTGGGGGTCTCCCAGAGTGAAGCCTCCTGCAAGCCAGTGTAATAGAAAGGTAGGTGAGAACATGGGTGTGGAGACTTTGGAGAAGCTGCGCGGACTTTGCTTGACGGGCTCAGCCCCGAGAACTTGGGCGGTGGGAGTTGGCAGGTCGCTGGCCCTACCTCCCCGACCGTGACCTCTCGATCCCGGACC
>LOEQ01002121.1:93217-104033 GCA_001685075.1 Bramus lutescens | reverse complement strand
TGCAATGTGGCGTGTGCTGGGTCCAGCCCGGCTGAGGCCTGTCTCCGCCTGCTGGGCATCTGTCAGGGCTTGGGCATTGACAGACCCAACTACCCAGTTGCCCATTTCCTGTCTCATTTCAAATAGCAGGGATGAAGTGCTAGGGGGAGGGGTTGTGATGCTCTGTTTCCCTGCCCCTCCTTCCAAACCTTGCCCAAAACCTAGTTCAGCACACTCCTCTGCCTCAGGTCTGTTCCAGAGCAGTAGAGCCATTTTGTCATCATAGTCTTCTGGACTCAAGGACCATAAAACAAGTATCTGGACGTTTCTGGGTCTTCTTGACTTCCCAAAAGCCTCCATCTAGTCCCAAGTATCCCCAGAACTCTAGTGTTGTGGAGTATTATTTTAGCTAGGCAAAGATGTGTTACATTTGTTTATGCTGTGGAATATTACTTTAACTGTGAAAACGTGTGTTAACATTTGTTTCTGCTGCCTTTGTTAATGGTGTAAAGATGTGTTACATTTGTTTATGTTGCTTTTGTTTAATTATGTAAAGATGTGTTGTTATTTTGCCTTGCCTGCCTAAGGCACCTGATTGGTCTAATAGAAAGCTGAACGGCCAATACCTAGGCAGGAGAGGGGTATGCAGGGCTGGTGGGCAGAGAGAATAAGTACGAGGAAAGTTCTAGGCTTGAGAGAGAAGAGGGGGAGAGAACAAGGGAGAAAGAGAGGGACACATCTGTGGCCAGAAGCCAGGCAACTGCCAGCCAGCCAGACACAAGAAGCAGTGAAAGAAGAAAAGAAAGAAAGGAAGGAAGGAAGAAATAAAGAAAGAAAGGTAAAAAAGCTAAAAAGCCCTGAGGCAAAACATAGATGAAGAGAAACAGGTTAAGTTATAAGAGCTAGCAAGAAACAAGCCTAAACTATGGCCAAGCATTCATAACTAATAAGAATTCTCCGTGTCATGATATGAGAGATATGGTGGCCTAAAAGATAAAGCCTGGGACACTCTAGCCTTTAAGTAACTAACAAACAGCAGCTTCATGTCCATACTGTCGTGCCCAGCACAGATGGTAGTGGGTCCAAACCCAGGTCCTCCCCACCACCCCTTCAGGTCTGTCTCTTCCTGTCACCTATAGGAGGAGGGAACCTACATGGATCTCTGTCCTTGTCAAAGCCCATGAAAACTGAGATTAGCGCTCCTGTCTAAAGCCTAGGATAGTTGTAAAGCTGAAAATGTCTAGCTGTGACTGTTGGCCTGAGCAGTAGGAATAACCATCTCCTTTCACACCTCCAGGCAGACACTAATGTCCCCATATCACAGATGAGGAAGTCAACTCAGAGAGTTGACTCTGCCTCCAAGGTCCTACCTCAGTGGATGTAGACAGGATGTACAAACCAGCCTTTTCTGTTTATTGTTTTGTTTTGGGGGTTTTGTTCTGTTTTTGAGACAGTCTTGCTCTGGTAGCTTTGGAGCCTGTCCTGGAGCTGGCCTTGAACTCACAGAGAGATCTGCCCGTCTCTGCCCCTGAGTTCTGGGATTAAAGGTGTGCACCACTACTGCCCTGGCCTGTTTACTATTTTACATGCTCATTCAGCTTCCAGGTCCTACCCACTCAGAAGCAGCACTCAGGCTCCTGAACACCTTCCTCTGATGAACCCCACACACATTCTCTACCAGCTCCACTGCTTTGCCCTCTGGGTACCTAACTAGCCTGGCTGCAGGACTTCTGTCTGCACCGCCTTCTGCATTCTGGGAAGCTACTCTGAAAACGCCTGCTTCTGCCCAGCACGGGAACTGTGTACAGCTCCCTAGTCATGCCTACCCAAATAAAGACCTGTCAACTAATGAAGTTTTCTGGGCTAGGTTTGTTTCAGACAGTGTCCCACCCAGGTTCAATAGGTGTGGAGCTGGGGAGAGGGAGGGAGAGGTAAGAAAAACACCCCGTTGTCTGAGCCCCTGGGCTGACCTTTGGCAGGGGCCTACCTTGTACTTACATCTAGGCCTAAATCTGAGGTTTTCTTTTGCTTGAACTACAGTCCTATGTCACATCCAGATAGTAAACACTCTGCTGGCCTGGACACCCATAAGTTCTGTACATCTGAGTTCACACCCTGTATCACAAGGGGCCTTCCCAGTGCAGGGGCCTTCCCGGTGCAGTGGGTAGGTCCATCCAGAAAGACTCAAATCCAGAATCACAGATGTGGTCTGAAATAGAACCCAAGTAGTTAGGTTTGTGTGACAAGTGATTTTACCCCANACCATCTCACCAGCTCTCCTTCACCTTTTCAACCATATTCTTTTGCTTTGCTTTGGTTTGGTTTGGGTTTTTGAGACAGGGTTGCACTGTGTAGACTGACTGTCCTGGAACTCACTCTGTAGATCAGAGATTCGCCTGCCTCTTCCTTCCGAGTGCTGGGATTAAAGGCCACCACCGCCTGGCCTTTCAAACACATTCTATTTAAGTACCGATTCGGAACCAGGAAGCAGGAACACTTAATATGCTTAAGTTCATAAAAGGCCATATTTATTTCGGTCTGCTGAGTCCTTCAGAACGGGAGCCTGATAACAAAGCCCAGGCAGTCACCCAGCAAATGTCAGACCTGCAGGGTCTGTGAGCTTTAAGGAGATTGTGGGGAGTGTCTCTAATACAGCCAACTGGTTCCTGGTAGTCACTACTTGGCCTGGCAACCCAGCTCCAAGAACGACTGACGATTTGCCATTTTAACTCAAACTTGCATGCGCCTGTGATTCTGCCCATTCAATCTCGAACTTGCCCCAGAGCCAAAATAGGAGCCTCTGCGTTGCTTGCGTCGGGTGCGGACCCGGGAGAGCAGCATTAGGAAGAGACAGTCTAGTAAAGCCTGTTCAGAAGGCTGCAGGATGGATGGTCCTGATCTCGGGAACTACAACTCCCGAGAGACTTTGCGACAGCTACCGTCTTTCCTCTACGCCTGGCTAAAGGGCTTGCGAGAGAGTGGGCGACGCTACTTTGCGTCNGGGCCGGCAGAGCCATGGCTGCTGTGTTTGACCTAGACTTGGAAACCGAGGAAGGCAGCGAGGGCGAGGGCGAGCCGGAGTTCAGCCCTGCGGTGAGTGTTTCCCGCCGGGCACGACTGGACCCGGGAGTCCAGCCGGTTAACCAAAGGCACGGCACTCCCTACTCTAAGTGCCCCATCCTTCCCAGATCCAGCCCCAGTCCCTGAACCCAGCCTTCCCTTTCTGCCCTTGGTCGCTCTTCCCTACCCTTTCCCCATTCCTGTCTCCCAACCTTGGTCCTTTCCCCTGGGTCAAGCAGTTCCCCCTGGATTGGGAGGAGATGTTCTTGCATCTCCATGGTTCTTACCCCTCGGTTTCTCACAGGAGGTGTGTCCCCTTGGCGAGTTGAGGGCTGCTGGCCTGGAGTGAGTGAGGGTCTCTCTGGGGGCCGGGGGCTCGGAGTAGGGGATGGGACTTGGGGTACACCAGAGCCTTGCTCTCATTAACTTTCTGTGTCTTTAGGATGGTGGGACACTATGAAGAAGTGGAGCTGACAGAGAGCAGCGTGAACCTGGGCCCTGAACACATCGGACCCCATTGCTTTGAGCTTCTGAGTGTGCTGGGCAAGGGGGGCTATGGGAAGGTAGGTACGAGCACCCCCTTCCCCTCATGGTGACCTCAGCTCTAGCCTGAGGCTTATATCATCCTTCACACCCAATAGGCTTCTGTGTGGAGCCTCTGAAGGGATTTAGAGCTGGAAACCTGAGGGAGGGAAGGGCAGATCCTCTCAAAATCTGATAGAGGTCTTTAGTGCTCCACCCTTGAGCTGAGTTTAGGCCTTTTGGTCCCAGTCCTAGAGCTTTAGGGTGGGGCTCCTTGAAAATAGGATGTGTGAGGAATGTTGATCCTGCCTCCCCTGTCCTACAGGTGTTCCAGGTGAGAAAAGTGCAAGGTGCCAATTCGGGAAAAATATACGCCATGAAAGTCTTGAGAAAGGTGAGCCATTTGCTCAGCCAGCAAATGCTGAGTCACTACCACCCCACAACCTGTTCCACGCTTTGGGAGGACAACTGTGAACTTGTTGGAGACAGCCTCCACCCCACAACCTGTTCCAGGCTTTGGGAGGACAACTGTGAACATGATGAAGACAAACTCTATCTTGTCACTTGCTGGCTTAGTAGCTTTTGTCAGTCATTCTTGAATGGGAGCAATCTGCCTGCTGGGGCACGTTGGCAAGTTTTGATGGCCAGGACTAGTAGGGGAAGTGCAGTTGACATTCGTTGACTAGAAGGTAGAGAGGCAGATAGACAGGAACCCACAACAAAGACTTGTCTGGCTCAGTGTGTCAGTAGTTCAGCTGAATTTGGTAGGATACACCCTGTAGTCTCAGGACTTGAAGGGATGAAGCAGGAGGAGGCTCTGAGTTGTTCTAGGACAGCCTGGGGTACAGAATGATATCTTGTCTTGAACAACAGAGTGTCAAGGTTGAGAAACTGAGAGGATAAACCAGTTCCTGAAAAGGTTTACTACTCATAGCAGTAGAATTACACAGAAATTCGAGCGGCAAAAGATGGCAGAAGGGCCGGGCGGTGGTGGTGCACGCCTTTAATCCCAGCACTAGGGAAGCAGAGGCAGGCGGATCTCTGTGAGTTCGAGGCCTGGTCTACAGAGCGAGCTCCAGGACAGGCTCCAAAGCTTCAGAGAAACTTTGTCTTGAAAAAAAAAAAAAGCAGAAGGGCCATGGCTGAGAAGCAAGAGGACAGGTGTGGTAGTGGGGCAGCCTGTAACTGCAACTAATAATCTTTTGCAATTCCTAATCATCTTTATGTATAATTTATATATGATAGAGGCCAGAGGGAAGCATAGAATCCCCTACTCTGTCACTTTCTTATTCTCATGTGACAGGGTCTCTCACTGAATCTGGAGCTGGGCTGGTGGCCAGCAAGCCCCAGTGATCTGTCTGTCTCCACCTCCCACAATGCTGAGGTTATAGGTGCACACACAGCCATCCTTGGCTTTTTTTTTTTTTGTGTGTGTGTGTGTGTGTGTTTTTTTTCGAGACAGGGTTTCACTGTAGTTTTAGAGCCTGCCCTGGGACTAGCTCTTGTAGATCAGGCTGGCCTTGAATTCACAGAGATCCGCCTGCCTCTGCCTCCCGAGTGCTGGGATTAAAGGCATGCACCACCACCTCTCAGCAAGAAATTTAGATTTTGATACAGTAATATATATTTGAAACCTGACTTTCCTTGTACTTACTAGAACACCAGCATGGTTGAATACTTGGGTTGAATGTTCTGCAAAACAGTAAAACAGCAGAGCCAAAAGGAAATCACTTTGGAACTTCACCTTCTAACCCAGTCCTGCATCTCTAGGCCAAGATTGTACGCAATGCCAAGGACACAGCACATACCCGGGCTGAGCGGAACATTCTAGAATCTGTGAAGCATCCCTTCATTGTGGAGCTGGCCTATGCTTTCCAGACAGGTGGCAAACTCTACCTCATCCTGGAGTGCCTCAGTGGTAGGTGTGTGGGCGAGGCTGAGTAGTGGGGGTCAAGGGACGAGCGTGGGGAGCATGAGGACTTAGGGAATCCTGAGAGACGTGGTGTTGGAGGATGGCTGGGAGGCTCAAACGCCATGCCTGGCCATATGTCCATCTGTCTGTCCTCCATTTGTTCATTCATTCAGCAAACATCCATCCAGTGCCTAGTGTTTGTGGGGTGTGTGGGTCTGGTGGGAGTTTGTCTAGATGTTCAGAGGGAATTCCATCCAGTTTTGCTACATTTCCTGCCTGTCCCCCATGTGCCAGGTCCCCATCTAGCTGCATCCTTCTTCATCTTGGAAGTCTCATGGATAGTTACTGTTTCTATAAGGTCTATTTTTTTGTTTTTGTTTTGAGACAAGGTCTGCTTATGTGTAGCCTTGGCTTGCCTGGAACTTACTATGTAGATGGTGCTGGCCCTGAACTCAGGAGATCCACCTTGCATTCAGATCCTCATCCCAGGAGGTCTGCCTGTGTCTACATACTGAGCACTGGGGTTAAGGCATGTGCCACTACACCTACTTGTTTTGCCCTTTTGAGACACGGTCTCACTGTATAACATTGACTGACCTGGAACTTACCACATAGAACTCAAAGACACTCCCTGCCCCTGTCTTGGATTAAAGGCATGTGCCACCACACCCAGCAAGTCTGTTTCTAAACTGGCTTTGAGAGTCTAGCCCACTTGGGTTCTTGTATATCCTCCACTAATTGCAAAGGCCATCTACCTAGAGCACACATCTCTAAGTACCCAAACAAAGCTTTGGCCTTTTCGGTCACACCACTGCTTACCAAGGGTGACCGAGGCCCACTCTTTCTACCTGCTTCTCTGGTACAGCTGAGCCCCACAAGCTTCTATCTGCATGCTTGGCATCCTTCTTCACTATATGACACCCTGAAAGCCACACCTTCGCTGCCTTTTCTCCATCTTTGTGTTGAGATTAGCTTCCTATGTCCTCCACCATGAGGCTCCGTGGTGAAGTTCTCAGAGCTGTTACCTATGCCTGGCATCCTAGAGCACTGTGCACATGTCTGTCTCCCCATCAGACTGAGCATCCTGAGGGCAATGGCTGGGTCTCCTCAATCCTGCCCCAGCTTCACCCAGCACAGGGCCAGGCACCGAGTGAGTAGGCGACGGTAGATGTTTGCTGATTGAATTGAGTCCCCACGGCAGCTCTGGGAGGCAGGTAGGGTGGGATCTACACACCCCATTTTTCTCTAGAAGAAGCTGACAGGCAGCAGCTGGGCCTGAGTACACAGCTGCTGTTGTGCTTGCGTCACAGGTGGTGAACTCTTCACACATCTCGAGCGAGAAGGCATCTTCCTGGAAGACACAGCCTGGTGGGTCTCTGGGGGTGCTTGTCCTCGCCTTTGCTCCACCTTTGCCCTGCCTTCACCTTGTCCTGTCTCTGCAGCTTCTACCTGGCTGAGATCACACTGGCCCTGGGCCATCTCCATTCCCAAGGCATCATCTACCGGGATCTCAAGCCAGAGAACATCATGCTCAACAGCCAGGGTGAGCATGTTGCAGGCGTGCATGCTCACACCCCGTCTTGGTGGTCTGCAGGGTAGGGCTGAGGAACCCACCTGTAGGCCTGGGCCATATTTCACCCCGTGTTATCCCTTTTAATGTTCTTTCTCAGGCCACATCAAATTGACAGACTTTGGACTCTGCAAAGAGTCCATTCATGATGGTGCCATCACGCACACCTTCTGTGGCACCATCGAGTACATGTAAGTGGCACCTGACTGGTCCCAGGTCTGAGAGAATAACCAAAGAGGGCTTGCCCTTACTGATAGTTCACCTGCCTCCCAGGGCCCCAGAGATTCTAGTGCGCAGCGGCCACAACCGGGCAGTGGACTGGTGGAGCCTGGGGGCCCTGATGTACGACATGCTCACTGGATCGGCAAGTCCAGCTCCTTGGGAGGAGGGTGGGGGTTGGGGAGACCCCCCTTCCAGGCTGGGGCAGGACTGGGTGGGAAGATCCCCCTAGGCTGCTCTCACCTTCTGCCTCTTCCAGCCACCCTTCACCGCAGAGAACCGAAAGAAAATTATGGATAAAATCATGAAAGGGAAGCTGGTGCTGCCCCCCTACCTCACCCCAGATGCCCGGGACCTTGTCAAAAAGGTGGGGCTCCCTCCTGTCCAGGTTCCCATCTCTTCCCCTAAGCCCTGTCAGTAATCCTGTACATATGCTTGAGTGTCCTTAGGCCCTGAGGAAGGCCAGGTCCCCATCCTGTGCAGTTTGCCTCTAGAAATGATAGGAACATTGAGTTCAGGCCTGGGTTCTGAGAGCCTCACCACTGCCCCTGAGCAGTCCTGGGTCTGTCTTCATCAGCAGGGTATTCTTGTGAGCTAGCCATATTCCATCAGAAACACCAGCATCATCCTGTTAAGAGGGGGAGTGTCACATAGATCCTAAGCCCTTTGAGTTGGCCTTGAGCAGGAGCTTTGCCAAGGCTTCATGAAGAGGGTACTCAACCCAGCTCTGAAAGTATTGAGGGGTTCAGTGGGAAGAGGCCATGTTCCAGAGCCTATACCTTGTTTCTGCTTGCCTTCTCCCCATTCTGGATACTGGGCACCCACCCTCACCTCTTCTTTGCTTCTGCAGTTTCTGAAGCGGAATCCTGTTCAGCGAATTGGGGGTGGCCCAGGAGATGCTGCTGAGGTGCAGGTGAGTCTGGGGTTAGCATAAGGAGTTGGGGCCAGAGGATGAAGTGGGCTAAAGCAGGGAGCTAGGCAAGGTGAGTCTCTGACGTGTTCCTGGGTACCCCCTACCCTCAGAGGCACCCCTTCTTCCGGCACATCAATTGGGATGACCTCTTGGCCCGCCGTGTGGACCCTCCCTTCAGGCCGAGTCTGGTGAGTATCTGGGGATCCTTTTGGCTCTCATGGCAGGTAGAGACCCTGTACTTTAGATCCCCCTAATTTTCCACATGGATCTTCCCACAGCAGTCAGAAGAGGACGTGAGCCAGTTTGATACACGTTTTACACGGCAGACTCCAGTAGATAGTCCAGATGACACAGCCCTCAGTGAGAGTGCCAACCAAGCCTTCCTGGTGAGGGTGTGGGGGTTATGGGGACCAGAGCAGGGATTGTAGCCAGAGACTGGAAATGCCAAGCATTGGCTGACCTGGCCTTTCCCCACAGGGCTTCACATATGTGGCACCTTCTGTCCTGGACAGCATCAAGGAGGGCTTCTCTTTCCAGCCCAAGCTGCGTTCCCCTAGGCGCCTTAATAGCAGCCCCCGCACTCCCATCAGGTACCCAGGGACAGGGCAGGCATGTGACTGGGGTGGGTCTCTCTTGCACAGACTACCTTTGGGCTACTCTGGCCAAGCTCTTCTTTAGGGCTAGCCTCAGTCTCCTGCCCACTGCAGGACCCCAGTCCCTGTACATTTGCAACGGGCTGCTAAAACGGCAGTTTGTGGGCCTACTGCCAGTATTCCTGCCTAAGCTTAGGAGGCTCTGACTCTGCCTTGGTTTTTCCTGCAGCCCCCTCAAGTTCTCTCCCTTTGAGGGGTTCCGGCCTAGCCCTGGCCCACCAGAGCCTATGGAGCCATCTCTACCTCCACTCCTGCCACCACCATCACCACCACCACCCACAAGCACTGCCCCTCTACCCATCTGTCCCCCCTCAGGGACCAAGAAATCCAAGAAGGGCCGTGGGCGCCCAGGACGCTGAGAACAGAGGAAGAGGGCAGCCCTGAGGTCAGCTCCCTGTCGGCTGTGAGGACCTGGCCGCCTCCCACCTGGGTGTATCTCTTGGGTGGCTGAGCCCTGTAATCATGTACATGGAGGGCTGCAGCGTGCATCTCTGGCAGCAGACTCACCACGGGTCTAACGCCCATCCCACCAGAAGGGACTTCACCTGTGCCCTTAAAGAATTAAAGGACTGAATCATGGCAGAGTGGCTTTTACTGGACTCCAGGACCCCAGAATGGCCCACTTAGGGAGAGGAGGGAGAGAAGGGATGCTGAAGGACTCCAGACCTCAGGACTTAAGAAGTTTTATTTCAATATCTGCCCAATGTCTGGGGAGGGGGACACTCTGGGAAACTGATCGGGGTGGCAGTCTGAGAAGCTGCATGGGATGATGATGGTCCAGGCTGGTTTTTGTTTCATCAGGACAGCATGGAAAGAGACAGTCAGAGGCTGGGGCAGGGACAGGACAGCAGGCTGGCTCCTACAGTGCGGTGACATGAAGGCGCTGGCCCCCTGCTTTTCCAGCACTGTCATCCCAGGCCGCACTACCTGAAAAGGCGTGCAGGTCACTCAGAAGGGCCTCAGCACTGCTGCCTGAGCCCACAGGACCTTGCGAGCTGAGGCCCAGGCCCCCTTCACTGTCTGTGTCATATGCTGCTGGGGCCTGCTTTGCTTGAGCTCCAGCTTCACACCGCTGCTCCTCTTCCTGGGGACCAGCTTCCTCAGGGCCACCATCCATCATGAAATCCTCTTCTGCATCCTGCTCATCCTCTTGCTGCCCTGGTTCCTCTGGGGATCCCAGGTCAGTGCGGGCCCGAAGCCAGCGGCCTGCAGGGCTGGCCCAGAGTAGGCGGCAGGTGTGGCCCCACAAAGCAGCACCCAGGCGAGCTGGGTGGTAGTAGCCCCCTGAGGCACGACTGAGGCGATGCCAGGCGAAGGCCAGGGCAGTGACAAGTAGCAGCAGGAGCAGGAACAGCAGGATGATGGTGACAGCACTGGAGCCTGCACCATCCTCTGTGCCTACCCCGGAGGCCAGGGTCCCTGGCAGGGCTAACAGCACCCTAAATCTGAGGGTACCAGGCAGAGCCTGTGGGAGACAGCAGGGAGAAGTTGTTACTGATGAAACCAACCATCTCTGATCTCTTCTGACACAGTCCTTAGTTGCCTCAGGCAAAACAGGGACAGTCAAGCAGAAAATCCCAGGCCCTTATTTGGTTAAGGCCTTGCCCTAGTGTGACTGCCTTCAAATCGACCCTGCAGTCACTTCTCACTGCCCCTGGTCTGCCATTGCCTGAGGCCTGTGCACTGGCTGGCCCTCTGCTCAGATGCTGGACTTCCACAGCCTCAAGCCTGCCTGCTTGCCATGGTCTAGGCCCTGCTGATGAGACCCACCAGAGCTCTACAGCTAACCGGCCCCTTAATTACTCTTCTCCCATCAAATCAAATTCCATAACAGAGAAAAATCGATTATTCTGTTCCCTTTCCCATCAGAATAAGCTCCTAGATGATGGAATTGGGAGGGGGACACCACTTAAAACCATGGTGGCACCTAGATGTTTAGTGGCCATTAGCTGGATGTGTTAAAATGGCATGCCTGGGCAGTGGATGGA
>LOEQ01002121.1:71004-82424 GCA_001685075.1 Bramus lutescens | reverse complement strand
TCCCTGACGGCTGGAGGCAGGTGATGTTAGTTAGGCTCTTGGATGGAGTCAGACTTTGAAGATTTGTGAGTCTCCACTAATTTTGTCAACCTAAGCAATCAGAGGATCTTGGGTGCTCTGGGCAGATGATGGCATTGTCCTTCTGCTCTCCAGTCCCAGCCCCTGAAGAGCCATGTTTGAATGTCAGTGAAGGAAAAGGTCATCTGGCCCAGAGCTTCGCTGTGTGCCAGGCTCCTGTAGGTGCCCCATTCACTCTCTCAGCTAACCTTCAAACAGCCCCAAAGCTTGCCCAGTTACCAGGCCAGGATGTGGCAGAGCTGGATTTGAATCCAGGCTTGGGCGCTCCTCACTTTTGTCTGGTTGCTCCCCACTCTTGGCTGCACATTGCTAGAGAAATCACGTTCCAGGCTCTGTGTGTTAGGGGCAGGAGAACGTCTCAGTCAACTTGGCTGGGCTCGGCCAACTGTTTTCTGCTTTAGGCTGTGGGCTCCTAGAAGCCTCTCCTCTCTAAAGGGACTTTTCTGTTTGATGCCCAAGCTAGAGAACCAGACAGGGACGGGGAAAGTGAGGGAAAGGTTAGAGGGCCATCAGAGGAAGTGCCCCCCGCTGTCTTCCTCCACCAGGATGGAGGCAAGAAGGGGAAGCATGGATCTGGGGGCACTGGAGGCTAGAACCCAGCAGGACAAGGATGTTGGGGTGGCTGTGAGTGTGTGGGGTAGTAATGGGAAAGCCTGGTGAGGCCAGGGTGGAGATACAACACCCTAGCTTGGACCTTTGGCTAACCCGTTTCACTTCTCCTCAGCCCTCCTGGCAGGCTCAAGGGAATCAATGGGGTTTTTCACTGTTTCTTCATGCTCCCCCCACCTCTCGCCTAGCTGCTTCATTGGCTCTCTCTGACTCTTCCTCAACCCTGGCAAGCCTGGGCTTCCAGGTCATTCAAGTAGGACCGGCGCTGGGGGCCTCTTGTGGTAGTGGGACACTACTCGGGCCTTCTCCCTCAAGAACAGCCGGCTCATCTAGGTTCTCAGGGGCCCCAAGCTTGGGATCTGGGGATGGACTGGGGGAGCTTTCCTCACCAGGGTTAGAGGCTGATTCAGCCCCATAGGCAGGGGTCTGGGCCTCCGTGCTTGTTTGTGGCTGGGCCATAGGATCCAACTGTGCCTGGGTCAGGGAGTCCACTTGAGTCTGGACCACAGAATTTGACTGTGGTTGGGCTGAAGGATTCACTTGAGGTTGATCCATGGGTTCCAACTGTGACTGGGTAAAAGGGTTCACCTCAGGTTGAACTACAGGATCCAATGGTGGCTGGATTAGGGAGTCCACCTCAGGCTGGACCACAGAGTCTGACTGTGGCTGTACTGAGGGGCTCACCTCAGGCTGGACC
The DNA here is from genome assembly GCA_001685075.1 of Bramus lutescens. NCBI lineage: Eukaryota > Metazoa > Chordata > Mammalia > Rodentia > Cricetidae > Bramus > Bramus lutescens. The sequence continues at coordinate 81,040 of LOEQ01002121.1, read as the reverse complement.
ACAGAGTTTGACTGTGGCTGTACTGAGGGGCTCACCTCAGGCTGGACCACAGAATCGGACTGTAGCTGGACAGAGTTCACCTGAGGCTGGCTCACGGGATCCAACCGTGGCTGGCCTTCAGCTGTCTGTCCTGGCGGAGTCAGGCTCACAGAGGCCACCTGGGTCTGTGGCTCAGTTGGTGTGAAGCTGCCGGGCTGTTCCTCACAGGCAGCAGCTGCGAAGGAGGAAAGTACAGCGCGCAGCAGGGCACGGAGATCAGCACTGGCTGCCAGGCACAGGAAGGGGCTCAGGCAGCTGTTGAGCAGGATCAGGTAGTCGGAATAGACCAGGGCTTCCCAGAGCAGGTATCCAGGGTAGACATCCCATAAGAAAGCCAGATAGAGCAGCTGCGCCAGCTGGTAGGGCAGCCTCAGAATCACATAGGCAGACAGAATGGTCTTGGCCACACGGGCAAAGCCATGGCAGACCATAGGCCTAGGCTGGTGCCCACAACAGGCCCTGCAAGCGGTGGCTTGGGTAAGCACATGGCAGACCAGCAGCAAGAGGAAGGGCAGGAAGCCCCCCAAGATCTCAAGCATCCTCAGAGGCAGCTCCTCACTGTCCCAGAAGTCCAGGCAGATGACCAAGTCATACCACCAGACAGCAGCCTCAGGGAAGACCAACCAGGGAACACTGAAGAGTGTGGCCAGCACCCAGACCCCAGCGCACACCCAGAGTGGCAGGCGGGCTGGGCGGTGCCCTGGGTACCAGCGTGGGCATAGCACCAGCAAGCAGCGGTCCAGGCTGAGGGCTGTCAATAGGAAGAGGCCAGAGGAGTAGGATACACCCCATAGGAAGTAGTAGAANGCCCAGTGGCCAGTGTCCTCCATGCTGGATCTCCAGGATTTGGAAAGTTGCTGCTGCCAGGAATAAGAAGTCAGAGAGGGCCAGGCTGAGCAGGAGCAGGGCTAGTCTCGTGCCAGCCCCATGTCGGGCCTGCGAGCCAGCCAGCCATGCCATCAGCCCATTGGCTGGTAGTCCCAGGAGCAGTAAGGCTACCAGAAATATAGTGTCCCAGCTGCCCTGAGGGTAGTAGTCCTCGTCATTGAGCTCTGTGTGGGGACCTTGGCCAGCAGCATCCAGGTTGGCTTCCATAGCAGTGTCCATTCTGGGTCCTCAGAGTAGCGCTGGACATGGACTGCCAGTCTGCTGAATCAACAAATGTGTGATGGCTTGGTGTGAGAGAGATGGTGCTGGTCACCCCGGACCAGGCACTGTTCCTCTCTGGGCCAGCAGTTAGCCCGTGCCCGGCACTCACATACATAATCTCATGTGGTTCCCCTATAATCAAAGTTACCAGCGAGGAGAGAATTGTCCACTAACTCTGTGACTTGGTGAAGTTTCCAGATATGGTCAGCAACTCAGACTAGACTTAACCATCTTGCCACATAGAATCCACATGCCGAAGTGGACTAAACCAGAGAGGTTTTCAAGTTTATTGAGGATACTGTTAAATAGTCTTGAAATAAGGTCTTGCTGTGGAACCCTGGCTGGCCTGGCACTTGCTGTGTAGATCAGGACTGCCTCAAACTTGAGACCATCCTTGTCTTAGCCTTTTAAATGCTGGGGTTACCAACATGTACTACCATGCCAGCTTTGACTTTTTTTTTAATTTATTTTTTGGGGTCAGGCATGGTGACAAATGCCTTTAATTCTGGCACTTAGGAAGCACAGACACAGGGGACTGAATTCAAGGCTAGCCTGGTCTACATAGCAAGTTCCAGGCCAGCTATGGGCTCATAGTGAGACTCTGTCTCAAAAAAGAAAAAAAATTATTTATTATTTTATGGGTATGAGTGTTTACCTGAATGTATATATGTGCACTTTGTGTGTGATGGTGCCTGTGGAGCCCAAAAAGGGGCATCGGGTCCCCTAAAACTGGAGTTACATGGCAGTCGGGAGCTATCATGCAAATGCTGGGAACTGAACCTGGTTCTGCTACAAGAGCAGCAAATGCCTTAACAGCTGAGCCATCTCATCTCTCCAGCCCAGTTTTTCAATTTTTGAGACAAGCCGGAGGGCAGTGGCGTGAGACAAGATCCCATGTAGCCCAAACTGGCCTCAGATTCATTACAGAGCTGAGGGTAGCCTTGAACTCCTATATTCGCTACCCGGTGCTCGGATTACAGCCATGCACCACTGTGTTCACCTTATACAGGCTTGAGAGGATTGGACTGAAGGCCTCGTGTGTGCCTGGCAGGCCTTCTACCAACGGACTCACATCTCCTGACCCTGCCTCTTGTTTCTTTGAGATAAATTGTCACTATGTAGAGCAGGCTGGTCTCAAAGTTTAAATGATCCTCCTGCCTCTGCTTGTTGAGTATTGGAATTCTAAGGAGTGCACCATCATGCCCAGCCTAGCTCTTTTCCCTGCAGCTCCAAGTCTTGTTCTAAGGTAAAGCGCTGGAGTGGACCATCTCCATGGATGGAGAAAGGGTGCTCCGAATTAAAGGTGCAGGAGCAACCCCCTAGTGTGCCCGAAGATAGGGTTTGAAAAACGTTTAAAGGTAACAATGCTGCTAATCTCAGTACATGGGAGGCAGAGGCAGGGGAATTGCCATGAGTTCAAGGTCAGCCTAGACAACAGGGTTTTAAAACCTTCTCAGCAATTGGTGCATGTCCGAAGCTTCACCATTGGAGAGTGGAGCAAGAGGATCAGGAGTTCAAGGCTAGCCTTTGACAGCTGGGGTTTTGAAGGTAGCCTGGGATACATGAGACATCATCTCAAAACAGGAAGAAAGAAAAAGAAAGAGAACTGTTGGATTATCCCTTCACATGATCCTGAATTCCTGGAGGGACAGTGCTGTTAGTGCCCTCCTCTGGATGCCAGGTGATGTCTGTGCCTCCAGACCCTGGCAGGCTGGCCCGGAGTGTCCTGAGAGCAGCTTAGGATTCTTCAGTGTCTTGCACTGCCACCCGCGCTCCTCCTGTGTTTGTCCCTGGAGCTACTGTAGAGAGGAGGCAGTGGGCTCAGTGGGATGATGACAATGAAGTGGGGGAGGGGGCACCCAGGCATGAGCCCCAAGTGCCTTCTGCTGTCCTTACTCTACCTCCCCCAGCTGGTGGAGGGAAGGAAGCATCCCTTTGAGGGTTGAGAGGGACTAGCTACCAGCTACATACTGAACACGCCTGGATCATGCCTGGAACCCACGGTTGCAGCCACTATCCATCCCCACAGCTTCCCACCGCCGCCTCTTTCTTGGCAGTCTCCCATATGAGTTTTATCCCTATGGCCTCAGAGCCCGGATGCCCTCCCTCAGGGCCTGTAGCATTTCCTGGCTTACCTGGGAGAAGCAGGCCAGGTAGAAGGAGCAGGGTGCTGCCTGATTGTCCAAGGTCCACCACCAACCAGCCCCACGATAGGGCCTGCTGCATGGTGCCCAGTGGAGATATGAAGGCGGACAGGCAGGAAACCCAAGCTGAGAGAGCATCAATCATTCATGGGTCTGCTCTCTGGGAAACCCTAACCGTGGCCCCATAGGGCTAAGTCACCAGCAAGGTTAGGTAACAGAGACCCTTTGCTTGGGGCTCCTCTAGCCTAGGGCACACTATGTTAATCCCACCCCTCTGTCAGCATCCAAGGCCTCTTTTCTAAAGTTTCATATGCCCTCTGTTCCAACTAGGATGTCACTCCATTGGACACCCAAGGTGACAACTCTCAGTCTTTTCCAGTAGTCCTCGTCCTGCCTAAGGGGCCTTCACTGGTCTTTGCTACACTAAATTCAGCCATGTCACACTCTGGGATGAGTGCTTAACTCTGCAGTAGTGTGCTCCCATTTCATAGATAGACTAACTGAGACTTGGAAGGATAAATTGGCTGCTTCTACTAGGTAAGAAGTGGTTGAGTTTAAGCATGAGCTCACTGCAGCTGCTGTGCCCTGGTGCCCTCACTCCCAAGAACAGTTTTCAAGACCCATCTGGTGCTACCAGGACACCCTAGGGCAGAGGGCACAGGCTTGCTGCCTGGTTCGTTTACCCTAATCCCCCTCACCGTGGATCCCAGGTGATCATCTCAAGCCTGCGGGCCCCTAAGCAGTTTTCTGGGCCCTGAGAACCAAGGGCGCTTCAGGGAGCTGCATCGCTGAGTCCTGTTATCCTCTACATGGCAACAGAGCATGGCTTTCAGCGGGTTCCTGGCCTCCAGAAGACCCCTGAAGGAGTTGTATCTCCCGGGAGTGCTGCTGAGGGCCCCGCCTTGACCAGAAGAAGGAGCAAGAAAGAGAGGCGACTGCCAGGGTCCCAGAAGGCCAGTTCTGGGAAGCAGTCTTCTGGCCAAGGCTCTGAGGCCTCAGGAAGCAGCAGGAACGCCCCAAAGACCAAAGCGGGGCAGAGCGAGCCACCTTCAGCACTTCCCAGGCAAGCCTCTCACCGACAGTCCCACCGACATCGTCCTGACCCCCAGCAGGACGCTGCCCAGAGGACTTATGGGCCCCTGCTCAACCGCATCTTCGGAAAGGTCAGGGGTATAGAGGGCGGGGGTTGAGGCTAACTCTCCTTATCTTTATCCCTTCCTGACCCTACCTGTCCAGGCCTCCTGTCCCAGATTGGGAAAGACAGGACAGTGCAGAATTGTGGCTTCTTGTAACCCAGACAGGGGAAGTGAATGCGGGACAAGGTTGGCTTCTGACCAACTGGCACACCAGGCATCTTGGAGAACCCATCTGGAGCTCCAAGAGCATGGGGAGAAGGTGGCTGTGTACTCATGGGGTCTGTGGTATTTCAGCCACTTTGGTGGGGCCAGCCCTGCACAGTGCACTTGGGGTGGGGGTTGGAGGAGCTATGGTAAGCGGGAACATGTTGCCTTATTCCTATACAGGATCGGGAACTGGGCCCTGAGGAGCTGGAGGGTGAGTGTCACTCACTGTTGCTGGGAGGTGGAAGGTGACCCTGGGCATGACTTCCTGGTCTGACTTTGCTAACCCCTACAGAGCTGCAGGCTGCCTTTGAGGAGTTTGACACTGACCAGGATGGCTGCATCGGCTACCGGGAGCTGGGTGACTGCATGCGGACGCTTGGCTACATGCCCACGGAGATGGAGCTCCTGGAAGTGTCGCAGCACGTGAAGATGCGCAGTCAGTGGCAGAGCCCTGCTGGGTGACTGGGTTGGGAGCCAGACTGGTTACCTAGAGCAGGGGTGGGCCACAGCCATGCTATTGTTAATTTTAGTTATTATTAGTGTGTGTGGGGGTGTGTGCCGTAGATGTGTGCCACATCTGGAGGTCAGAATATGACTGTCAGGAGTGAGTTCTTCTATCGTGTGGGTCTTAGGGATCTACTCAAACTCAGGTCATCCCGTTTGGTGACAGGCATCTTTGTCCATGGAGCCATCTGCTGGTTTTGCTTTACAACAATTTCAAAACGAGCATGGGATTTACCATTGATGTACACATCCTGGCTTGCTTTCTATTGCTGTGATAAATACTATGGCCAAAAGCAAAGTGGAGAGAAAAGGGGGTTATTTCGTATTACAGTTTATAATCTATCATTGAGGGAAGTCAGAGCAGGAACTCAAGTCAGGAACCTGGAGGCAGGAACTGAAACAGAAACTGTGGAGATAATGCTGCTCCCAGGCTTATCTCCAGGTTCCTGGCCAGCTACCTTCCTTATTTTTGTATTTTAAAAGATTTATTTATTTATTTGTTATGTGCACAGTGTTTCATCTGCACATATGCCTGCAGGCCAGAGAGGGTGCCAGAACTCATTACAAAAGGCTGTGAGCTAACATGTGGTTGCTGGGAATTGAACTCAGGACCCCTGGAAGAAAAGCCAGTGCTCTCAATCACTGAGCCATCTCTCCAGCCCCTCAGTCCCTTTCTTATACCTCCCAGGACCACCTTTCCAGGAGTGGGCCCTCTCAATGGAACGGACCCTCTCACATCAATCATTATGTCCCACGGACTTGCTTTGCCTATGGGCCACTCTAATGGAGGCATTTCCTCAATTGAAGTTCCCTCTTCCTAAATGACCTTATGTCAAGTTAACACACAAAAAATTAACCAGAGCCAGGCATGGTGGCACATGCTTATAATCCCAAACTGGGGAGGCAGAGGCAGAGGATCTCTGTGAGTTCAAGGCCAGCCTGGTCTGCAGAGTGAGCTCCAGGTCAGTGAGGACTTAACACAGTCCATGCCTCAAAAACAAACAAGAAGCACAATGCACATTCTAGGGCCATGCGTCTCTTTCCCCCAAAGTTGTCGCTTGATCCTTGGAGTCTTAGGGGACTAATGACATCTTAGAACTGAGGGATGACACCGACATGGCTGTGCTTTTTAAAGGTATTTAGTGTAGATGGACTTTTTTTTTTCCCACTGCCAGCCCCAAATAATGACACAGAGACTTATTATTAATTATGAAAGCTTGGTCTTAGCTTAGGCTTACCCCAATAGCTCTTATAACTTAAATTAACTCTCATCTATTTTAATCTATGTTTTGTGTCATGGCTCATTACCTCATCTCTCCATACTGCCCATAATGCTTCCTGTGCGCCTGGCTGGTGACTCCACCTTTCTTTTCCCCAGAGTCCTCTCTATCCCTGGAAGTCCCAACTAACCTCTTCCTGCCTAGCTATTGGCCATTCAGCTCTTTATTAAACCAATCACAATGATACATCTTCACACAGTGTACAAATATCCCACAACAATTTGTGCTTCCTGCTCAGCTCTACCCAGCTGAGCCCTGATTTCCAGCAGTTGTAGCACTGCTCCGTGAAGCACCTTCTTCCATGCCCATCCCAGAGAGCAAGAGGATTGGTAAACCATCCAAGACCTCATACAGCAGGATTTGAACCGGGGCTACCTTCTCTTTCTGGCCCACTGGGGCTTCATGGAGAAGAGGAGCATCCCTGACCCCCAATAGCCAAGAAACCCCTCTTTGAGCGAGGGACTAGATGTGCCTTCTTGGGCTCAGAGACCTGGAGGGAGGGCAGAAGAATGTAGCATCCTCACTGAACAGATTCTGACACTCTGCCTGGGTCCACAGTGGGCGGCTTTGTGGATTTTGAAGAGTTTGTGGAGCTGATCAGCCCAAAGCTTAGGGAGGAGACAGCTCACATGCTGGGTGTACGAGAGTTGCGCATCGCCTTCCGAGAGGTAAGGGGTACAAGCGGTGGCAAGCATGGACTACGTTTACTGGGAAATCCCTGCCTTCAGGGGGTCCAGACAGGCAAGACTAGGGTGTAGGGACAGGTAGAGAGGGCGTGGCTCATTCCCTGTGAGGTTTTCAGTCAAGGAAACTGATCTTTGAGGATGGGGAGGTTTAGATACCTGGCGGGGAGCATCATGGCTCTGGGTCAGGCAGTGGCAAGAGCAGAACCGAGAATAGGATGTAGTTCAGTTGGCATAGTGCATATCTAGTATGCACAAAGCCCTGGGCTCAATCCTTAGCACCAAACAAAGCCAGGGCATGGTGGTGCACACGCATAATCCAAGGATTTGGGAGGCGGCGAAGGCGGGAGGATAAAGAGTTCAAGGCTGTATTCCACTACATAGTGAGTGAGTTGAAACACTGTCTCAACAATATAAACCGAACAATTAAACAAACCCAAGGAGTTAAGCATGTTATGTTGGCCCATAGTTTTGTTTTGCTTTGTTTAGTTTAGTTTTGTTTCTTGAGACAGGGTTTCTCTGTGTAACAGCCCTGGCTGTTCTGGAACTCACTTTGTAGACTAGGCTGGTCTCAAACTTACAGAGATCTGCCTGCCTCTGCCTCCCAAGTACTGGGGTTAAAAGCATGTTACCACCACAGCCCGGCCTGGCCCACACTTTTAATTTCAGTACTTGGGAGGCAGAGGCAAGAGAGACTCTGGGAGTTTGAAACCAGCCTGGGCAGGATGTCATAGTGAGACACTATCTCAAATAAAAAAAGAAAGAAACCAAACCAGAATGGAGCCACATACAGAGACAACAGGGTAGGAGCCCTGCTTGGACTCTCTCTCTTGACAGTTTGACAAGGACAGGGATGGACTGATCACAGTGGCGGAGCTGCGACAGGCAGCGCCAGCTCTGCTGGGGGAACCACTAGAGGGCACTGAGCTGGATGAGATGTTGCGAGACATGGACCTCAATGGGGATGGCACCATAGACTTTGACGGTGAGTCATCCTCACAGACACCCCGTCCATGCCTCCCGCACTTTGGATCTCCTTCAATCCCTGACCTGGGTTGGTCTTTCCCTACCCCTCTCTTGCAGAATTTGTAATGATGCTATCTACTGGCTGAGGCACCTGCAGGGACGACCTATTGCCCCTGAGGCCCACATACCTGCGAGAACCAGACAACCACGCCCTTCCCGAGGCTGGGAGCTCCTCCCCTACTGTAGNAGCAGGCCTGCCTCCCGTGTCTGCAGCGCTGTCTTTTCCTCCCACTCCCAAACTGTGGAGGGAAAAAAAATCCCAGCTGGGTGCAGTTCTCAGTAGAGAACAAGATTTGAAATCTCTCCAGGCCATGGAGAGGTAGGGAGTTCCCCAATGTTGGCTGCATTCGAATAAACCAGGCAGAATGTGTTGTGGGGAATTCTTAGGACCTGGTGGATTGAGAGGGCGGCAAAACCACTTCCCACTACTTGTGTGCAGAAAGTGCTGTTTTGAGAAATGAACTTGGGCCTGGTAAAGTGGCTCAGCAGGTAAAAAGCTCTTGTCACCAAGTCTGTATTGGATCCTTGATATTCACATAGTGGGGGCTGGGCAGTGGTGGCGCCCTTCTTTAATTCTAGCATTTGGGAGGCAGAGGCAGAGACAAGTGGATCTTTATGAGTTCCAGGCCAGCTTCGTCTACAGAGTAAGTTCCAGGACAGCCAGGGATACACCGAGAAACCCTCTTTGAAAAAAACCAAACCAACACCCCCCAAACAAACAAATAAACAAAAAACAAAAAAATTCACACGATGGAAGGAGAGAACCAACTTCATAAAGTTGTTCTTTGGCATGCGCATGCTCTGTCCACCCCCACCCCTGCCGCACACCACGCACCCTCCACCGCCCACCGTGCACCCCTTGCCATAAATGAAAAGTGAACTGGAATCTGGGTGTGGCAGTACCTACTGGTAATCTCAGTACCGGAGGCCAAGGCAAGAGCCTTAGAAGTTCCAACAGTGAAAGAATGGGAAAGGAGGGGCTGCTCTTAGGTCCTCAAAGCTTGGTGACCTCAGTGTGGGATCTTGGAGGAACTGACACTGGGGAATTCAGTCCTGCATTGAGGCTTGGGGGCCTGGGCTCTAACACTCGCAGGTGACAGACCCCCGTTTGAGTCTGAGGAGGGGGGGTGTGTATGAACCACCTGCTTCTTACATTCCAGAGTCTGAAAAGGCAACCCAGCAAAGAGGCCTCAAGGATGAGAAGGGCCTGTTGAGGGTGGTCAGGGCCTTGAGTGGAAAAAAGTTCCTGCAGAGGCAAAAGTAACACAAAGGAAAGATGTGACCTGGACCTTTTCTTCAGGTGTCGGAGAGAAGGGTAAAGCAAGTGACAGTGGACTTCATTGAAGCTTAGCCTGGAGGATAAGAGACACAGAATATACCATGCATTCATCCAACAAAGGAGGCAAGGAGGAAAATGAAGAATTTTGATTTAAATGAGGAGAAGGCTGGGGGAAGAGATAAGCTTTTTTTTTTTTTTCTTTTTCTTTTCTCCTTTGAGACTGGGCAGCCTGGCTGGCCTGGAACTCACAGAGATCCTCTTGCCTCTGGCCTGCCCCCAAATGCTGGAATTAAAGGCAAGCGCCACTCACCCACAGCCACTAAGGAAATACTTTTCTCCTATGAGTGTGCCTTGAGACAATGAGATACTGTTTATTGTGTCTGCTTGTCTGTTCAGCTCTTAGAGAAGTGTCATGGTCAGAGTCATCTGGGTGAGATGGGTTAATCAGCAAGAGGCAAGCTCTGGGCTCTGGGCTGGAGTGTGACTTAGTGGCAGAGGGCCTGCGTATCATTGGCAAGGTCCTGGGCTTGAGAGCCTCACTAAAAAAGGAAAGAGAGAGAGAGAGAGAGAGAGAGAGAGAGAGAGAGAG
>LOEQ01002121.1:0-13818 GCA_001685075.1 Bramus lutescens | reverse complement strand
CATCTTTAAGGTGCGGCTCCACGCGGCTCTCTACAGAGGGGATAGTGGATTTGTGAACATTTCCTTATTCTTTGCTTTTCTTGAGAAGACAGGGTCTCACTATATAGCTCTGGCTGGCTTGGTGCTCACAGAGATCCACCTGACCCCTAATGCTGGGATTAAAGGCATGCCCACCACGGCTGGGCTTCATTGCCTTATTCTTACAGCAAGCATTTATTGATCAGTTACTATATATATGCTGTTGGCTGGAGACCTTCATGCGTTCAAGACATTGTCCAAGCTCCTGAGTACAAGAAGAACCGTGTGTTTGGGGCGTGTTAAGGTGTGAGGCTTAGCACGCGTGCCTCTTGCAAAGCCCCAGTACAGTCCCTGCCCCACCTCACCTAACCTTAGCCTAGAGCCTAGGGTACTGAACTCAGAGACTTGGTGTATTCCTAGGGCGGTCTGAGTAGGCAGAGCCTCGCTGTAAATATAAGGCCCTGGCTCACCTCCTGTCTTGCTGCTGAGCTTGCACTGCGCCTCATCACCCACAAAAAGTAGGAGCTGGGCGTTGAGGGCGGCGCCTGGGCACAGTTGGCACCCCACCCTCAACCCCCATGAGGTCTTCCTTCATCGTGTTTTCTGTCTGTCTATCTCTCCTAGTGCCGCCTTACACCCTCGTCTATTTCCCCTCCCGAGGTGTGGCCTCAGAGCTTTCAAGATGAAGGGCACAAGCTGTAGTCCCTGGGGTCGCTCCTGTGGCTCCGGACTGTCCAGCCTGGGGACAAGCCAAGGCCGTGTTGGGGCAGGACTACAAGCTGTGGTTGGTGGGGCCAGGACTGCCCTGGCAGCATCCTTAGGCAGCCACATTTTGGCATGCTTCCTTTCCTGGGACGTTGGGGGTGAAGTTGGGTCCCCGCTCTCCATGATACTATTAGGGTTTGGCCTCTACTACATTTCTCCCTTCCTAACGAGGCTCCTCCAAAGCTAGCATTTCAGTTCGGTTCCCGTGTCTGCTCCCCACTCTTCCAAACTCCCATCCCTTCACTATTCCTCAGTTCCTGTCCTGCACCCCAACACAGGGCGCTGAGAGGTTATGTGCATGCTGCTAGCCGACCAGGGCCAGAGCTGGACAGAGGAAGTGGTGGCTATGGACGCCTGGGGGCAGGGGACACTCAAGGCTTCCTGTGTGAGTGCCTACACTTCAGTGAGGATGGGATTGGGGCGCAGCCTTAGGGTGCTGTGACTAGGGTTGGGGGCAGCCAGGGTCAGCACCCCTTACAGAGCTGTCTTCTCCCAGCTGTTTGGCCAGCTCCCCAAGTTCCAGGATGGAGACCTCACCCTGTACCAATCGAATGCCATCCTGCGGCACCTGGGCCGCACCTTCGGCGAGTCCTGAAGCGCAGCATCTGTCAAATGCCCTGGGGCTTCGAGCTGCCTCACCTGCAGCAATCAATGTCTCACCTGGATAGAGGGCAAGAGGGTTGCTTGCCCTAGAGGAAGGTTGCAGGCCCAGGTTCCAGAAGGCGCCTAGGTGTGTTTGGGGGCTGTCTGCACAGCCAGGGTCTGTGAGTTTCCGTGAAACTTGTATCATTTTTCCTAGATGACCTCTCATAAGAGGCGGGCCACCAGTTTCTATGTGTGACAATGCAGTGGGGCTAGAGACTTCCTAGTAGGCCTTTCTGTCCATTTCTTCCTCGCCTGGCCATACCTAAGTCAGGGAAACCCACGACCACAGTTGATTGAAGAATGGCAGGAAGGAGGCCGAGGCAACTATTCTCTGTGGGCCTGCTTAGGAAAGGGTGTGCCTGGAGTTCCATAACTTCTGCAGGGCCTAGAGAGCAGACCCAGGCCTTGAGCTGGGGCCTGCCACCTCATCTGCCTTGAGCATCTCAGGATGTATATGGATAGCGGCCTTCACTCTATCTAGGTCCCTAGACAGCCTGCTCTAGGGGAGGGACAAACCAGAGTCTTTGCCTTCCCTTGGTGTGACAGATCCAGTGACAGGTGCAGCCTGGGCTTCAGTTGGTTGTGGACTTGGGCTGATTGACCCTTGTGAAGGTGGTGTGGCTGACGTAGGCAGGGACGATCTCCAAAGCAAAGCTACAGAGTAGGATCCTGACGGCGCAGGCTGAGGTCTGAGTACACAACCAGAGCCTGATGTCTGCCTCCTGACCCAGGGCTCTACGGCAAAGACCAGCAAGAGGCAGCACTGGTGGACATGATCAATGACGGACTGGAAGACCTCATCAGGCACATTGGCCAGCTAGTGCCCAGTAGGGTGGTCAGGAAAGGGAGATCACCTTGGGCAGTCTGGTTGCAATCATTTCTGTCCACAGGAAGAGGGCAAAGCCTAGTATCTGAAGGAACTTCTAGGACACTTGAAACCATTTGAAACTGCTGGCCCAGAACAAGGGTGGTCAGTCCTTCATTGTGGGTGAGCACTGGGTCAGGCCTTTCCCACTCTACCCCTTTCTCTGAACTGAGGCCAAGTTGCCTGATACACAGGTGGAGGTGGGAAGCATCCAGCATTTGGCTTCATGGAGCTTCTCCCTCTGGCCCAAACTCAACCCCTATCATACACCCTCATCCCATAGATTTCCTTTGCTGACTACAGACTGCTAGACTTGCTGCTGAACCATGAGCTCCTGTTCCCTGGCTACTTGAATGACTTCTCCCTGCTCTCGGCCTATGTGGCATGCATGCCTCAGAGCCCGACCCAAACTCAAAGCCTTCCTGGACCAATAAAAACAATGGCAGAAACCAGTGGTGGTAGTACATAGCAGCCCTTTCATCTCAGCACTCAGGAGGCACAGGCAGGCAGATCTCTGAATTCAAGGCCAGCTTGGTCTACAGAGTGAGTTAAAGGACATTTAGGCTACACAGAGAAACCCTGTCTCAAAAAACGTAGAAAAAGAAAGAGAAAAACAATAGTAGGAAGCTGTACTGTGGTCTTTAGGGGTAGGTGTGAGGGTACTGGTGACCTTCAGCAGGGTTGATACCTAGGCCACCCTTGAACAGTATCAGACTCAGAGCAGCCAAGGAAGAAGGTCTTTGGGGCTCTAAGCCCTCAGGTCCCACTGGAGGGCTCCCTGCTGGGAGGTAGTTGACCTTCAAGCCCAGAGTTCCTTCAGCTGGTACTGTTCCGGCAGACACTTACCCTCAGGACTGACACTCATATTTGGGTATATCACATGTGCATTTGGAGGAGTGTTGCATGTTCCTACCCTGTGTACAGGCAATGAGCAGGTCTCCCATGCAAGGGTCCCAAGGCAGGCCAAAGGTCTCCCAGCTGACTTGAAATTGGGGACATTTGGAGACTAGTGACAGGGTCTTTGGGAGGTGAGGCAGACTTTTGCACACAGGTGGGAAACGCTAGCCAGGTGCTGCTTGGGATGGAGCAGAAAGGGTAGATTCAAGGGGACTGGCCTCATTCTACAAAAAGATTTGTCCTTTCCAGGATTGAGAGGGCTGGGAAACAAGAGGGCTCAGGGCTCAGCCTGAGGGTGAGGTTTCCAACCTGAGATCAGGGATCAGCTCAGGGAGTAGGTTTAACCCAGGGGCCAGGGCTCACCGTGAAAGAGCAGGTTTTAGGACTGGAATCAGGATTCAGATCAGGGATCAGGACTTAGTCCAGGGATTAGAGTTCAGACCTGGGATCAGGGCTTAGCTCAGGGATGAGGGCTCAGTCCTGGGATCAGAGTTTAGCACTTGTCTTGCATTCCTCAGCTACATCATGAAGGCAGGACATATATGGGAATTTTCCACCATCTCTCCCAGGGTTACTTCCACAGCCACTTGTCCTGAGGACTTTCTATACCCTGAGGGCACTCGGCTAGACATCAGCCACTCCCACCTTGTCCTGAGGATTCTATACCCTGAGGGCACTCCGCTAGACTTGGCCACTCCCACCTTGTCCTGAGGACTCTCTCTACCCTGAGGGCACTCGGCTAGACTGTCAGCCATTCCCACCTTGTCCTGAGGACTCTCTCTACCCTGAGGGCACTTGGCTAGACATCAGCCACTCCCACCTTGTCCTGAGGACACCCTGTCTAGACTCTCTCCCGCAGCTCTCACCTGTACGTGGACCCTTGGAAATGTAGCCGCCCCTCTCTGAGTGTTTTCTCTCTCATACTGAGGCCAGAGCTGGAATTTGCACCCAGGCAGGTGGCCACTAAGCCTGCATTCCTTTCCCAACAGCCTCAGAGACTACTTTTGCAAATGTTCTCTGGACAAATGCAGTGGCTATTTAAAACATTCATGGTAGTTACATTTTAAATACGCAGGCTGAAGTCAAGCGGTAGAAATTTTGGGTCACATCCAAACCCCCGGCAGCCTGAGTGTTTGCATCTGGGTTTGGAAGGCTGCACATCGGTTCTATAAAACTGGGGGACGAAGTTGGGGCGAGCTCCAGCCACAAACCTCTTCTCATGCTACCTATGGACATTCCAATCCCCCAAACTGCCTAGTGCTTCTCTGTTTGGCAACAAACACCCCCTATCAGCTTTGGACAGAGGCTAGAGGGAGGAGCTCTGTTTTGCATGCTTGCATGGTTATTTCCTGCTACAAGGCAGAAATGTGGCCCTGGATCCATGGGCGCAAGCTTTGTCGCTTCCATTCGATTTATTTCTGTCCTGGTCCTTGTTCTTCTCAGCAGGAGAGAAAATGACAAGACTTTTGTTCCTGTGATTGCTTTGATCTTAAAAGTATGGTGACCACCTGATGTAGCAGCCTCTCCCAGGTTCAGGTCCAAGAGTCTTAGGCCTTCCCACAGATCTGCCTAAGCTGTTTTTATGGAAAGTTACCATTTTGCAAGTTTGAAGCAATGCTTTTTCCTGCTGTTCCAAAAATAGGGCGAGCACGACCTTTGCCTCATAAACTTGGCCACGGGAAGAGTTGCACACACATTTGGGATGGCTGCCCAGTTCCAACCTGGCAGCCGCCCGGCAGCTCTTCTCTCTGCTGCACGTGAGTCCCCAGTATCTCCTCCTGTGCTGGGCCTTTCCCTCTTGATGCAGGATTAACATGGGACCTGCGGTTAGCTAATCACAGAGCCCCAGCTCTGGCTGTAGTGATGGATGCAGAGATGAGCTCCCAAGGCACAGAACTGAGCCTTTCTGAGTCATCTCTGACTGGCTACCCCACCTCCCTGGCACAGTTGGTCGGAGGCCAGGAGCGTCCCCACTGTGCTCCTTACTTCACCCTCCTCTGCGTGGAGCCTCCTCTGAGGTGGGGGTGGGTTGGAGTGGGGCTTCACCTTGATCCTTGCTGCTCTCCTTCTTGCCCTCCCTGCCCTCTCCTTCCTCTTGCTGTCTTGCCTTTCTTCACCATCCAAGTAGGATAGGAGAGACTAGATTCTTGGCTCCAGGCTTGAGATCACTCCATCCTTCTCCTAGGTGGTGGTGTGAACCACAAACGCTTCCCTTGGAAAATGCAATTTGTGGCCAGTCAGTGGTGGTGCACATCTGTAATCCCAGCATTCGGGAGGCAGCTCCCCTTGATCCTTAAATAATGAGCAGTCTGTTAACCAACCACAAGAGGGAGAAAGTGTGCTTACTGGCATCTCTCTGTGATCTCTGTGAGTTCAAGGACAGTATGGTTGGTCTACGTAGTGAGTTCCAGAACAGCCAGGGCTACACAGAGAAACCCTGTCTTGAAAAACAAACAAATAAAGGGTAAGGACCCGAGTTCCATCCCCAGAACCGATGTAAAAGCTGACTGTAGCAGCTAGGTGCTTGAATTCCCAGCAACGGTGAGATAGGAGGGTGAAAACCTGGTGAGTCCCTGGAGTTCACTGGCCTATTAAAAAAAAAAGAATGCAAAGAAACCATCATACCTGGAGGAATTTATGTATGTGTGTGTGTGTTTAGTGCTAAGGATGGATCCCAGAGTCTTACAATGCTAGAAAAGTACTGTGCTACTGAGTGAAGACTGTATATCTTGTATCGTGACCTCACAAAGTCAGAGACCACCAGGAGCAGACGGATAAAATGTCACTGGAAAAACCTGCATGTGGCATGGTATCCCCCACCTACTTCTCCTTGATCCTTAAATAATGAGCGGTCTGTTAACCAACCACTAGAGGGAGAAAGTGTGCTTATTGGCACCTCTCTTCGCTTTCTGTGTGGGGTCACTAGAAGTCATCATTAATTGGAAGACAGCGCTTCCACACCACACCATGAGGTCAGGCTGTGTGTACTGACAAGTGTTGAGACAGGTCTACCAATGTAGCCCAGGCTGGCCTTGAACGCCTGCCTCAGCCTCACAGGTGGTGGGAAAATGGGCATGCAGCCTCTACCACTGGCATTGTAAGCCCTAGAACCTGTCTCCTTGGAAGGGGACACTCAGAGGACATCTCCTCCCATCTCAGGGCTTGGGCTGTGGAATCTGGAGGTAACTATTGTTATGAGAGGGATGCCGTGAGGTGTCCACCAGCCCATCCAGGTGACCCCAGACTGTGAATGAGTGAGGAGAGTGTCTAAGCGTTAGCTGCCATCATCGGAAGGCTCTGCTCCTGAATCTGAATGTATCTTATTCATACAGAACCCAGTGTGTGAATGAGAAGGAACGGTGGGGCTGGGAAGTCAGTCAGAGTGTTTGCCACACAAGCACCAGGACCCCAGTCCAAGTGGGTACTGAGTCCCAGGATGTAGGAGGCTTTTTCTTTTGGGCCATCAACCAGCTCCCAAATCACGACATTAAGACTTCTTATTAGTTATGAATACTTGGCCTAATCTTACGTTTGTCTCTTATAACTTAACCTCTTTCTTTTCTTCTGTATTTTACCTTGGGCTTTTTTACCTTTCTTTCTTTCTATATATCTTACTTTCCTGTTGTCTCCAAGTCTGGCACCAGCTGCCTGGCTTTTGGCCCAGAGCGTGTACTCTTTTTCTAGTTCCCTCTCGAGCTTAGATCTCGCCTCCTTACTCTCGCCTCCTTGCTCTCTCTGCCTGCCAGCCCCACCTATCCCTCTCCTGCCTAGCTATTGTCTGCTTAGCTTTTTATTAGCTCAATCAGGTGCCTTAGGCAGGCAAGGTGAAGCAGAACACATCTTTATATAATTAAACAAATGCAGCATAAACAAATGTAATACACCTTTGCCTAGTTAAAATGATATTCCACAATGCCAGTATCCATGTAAAATGCCAGTCACTGGGCATATATACCTGTCACCCCAGTGCTGAGAAGGTTGGGCCTGGAGGGTCCCAAAGCTCAGGGGCTAGCTAGTCATCAAATCAGTAAGCTCCAGGTTCATGGAGAGTTCTGCCTCAAAAAATAAGGTGGAAAACAACAGAGGTACCCTGCATCAACCCCCACCTCCACACACAAGCCTGTGCATACAACACACACACACACACACACACACACGATAGAGAATTAGAAAAGCTTGTTCTCTGAAGAACAAATGTTTTGTAGGCTTCTTTGGTCTTGATTTGTGAGGTTCCACTTATTAAAAACAGTAAAAGGGTCATCAAGCCTAGCACAGTGACATTTGCTTGTAATTGTAGCATTAGGCAGGTTGATGCAGGAGGATCATGAGTTTGAGGCCAGCTTGAACTATATACAGAGTTTAAGGCCAACTTGGATTACATGAGACCTCCAAAAAGAAAGAGAAAAGAGAAATTACATACAGGAAAACAAAATATTAGGGTAAGAACTCAGTGGTGGTGGTGCATGCCTTTAATCCCAGCACTGGGGAGGCAGAGGCAAGTGGATCTCTGTGATTTCAAGGCCAGCCTGGTCTACAGAGTGAGTTCCAGGACAGCCAGGGCCACAAAGAGACACTCTGTCTTGAAAAACAATAATAATAACAATTAATTAATAAAACATTAGGGTGCATACTAGCTAAGCCATGCATGCAGGAAAATGTTGAAAAGTTTCTGTACCGGATAAGCCTCTCTGCCGATGCAGCAATCCAAATCAGACTAAATCAAACCGAATTAGAAAAAGTCCAGGTTTAATGGATAAAAAAGCTCCCAGATGATTTTCCAGCCCCCCAAAGAGGAGACAGGAAAGGAAGACTGGAAAACCATGTGTCTGTTTTTTTGGGGGGGCAGTTTAAGTATCATCTTGAGCATCTGTGAGATGCACAGGGTTTGGAGAGAGATGGGGGAGGGGGCTTGGGGTGGAGCTTCCACCCAAACATTCCTGACTCTTTGGGTATATGGATGTCAGGGGCCTGGGTGAAGCTTCCAGAAGCTTCTATGCTATAATGGCAAATACCCTAGTTTCTCAAGGAGCCAATGTGATACAGAAGCTAAGGGCTTCAATCAGGCCTCTGAGTCACAAGAGTTTGTCTTCAGTCATTTGCTGGTGATGTATTGTATGCCAGGCATTGTGATGAGCATTTTAGATATGTTGTGTTGTCTTATGTAGGCATGTAGTTCAAGGTCACAGGCCATGGGCAGGCCAGGTGCTGCTCTCTTACCTACTATATTTTTTCACCTCCCTCCCCTTTTCTCCCTTTCCCTCTGTCTCCCCTCCCCGCCCCTCTCCTTCNTTTTTTTTTTTAAAAATGTAATTGTGGTGCTAGCGGTGGAGCCCAGGGTCTCATTGCACTAAGCAAATGCTCTACTACAGGCTGATGCACCAGTGCCAAGGCAGAGTGGACTTCCTGCCTTTCTGCACCGGAGTCAGCGGGGGATGGTCCAGCAGGCAGTGGAGGGGCGTGGGGCAGTAGATCTGAGGGATTTCCCTCAGCGTGGTTTCCATTCTCGCTACCAGATGGTCAGCACTAGCTGTAGGCTCACAGCTCAACTCTATTTCCACATTCAGCTGCCCCAAGCCAGCACAGATTCCCAAGGGAAGGTCTCATCCACCACCCCCGCTTGAGACCCACTCCACCAATCACAAGTCTTGGGCCTCCTGGTTTTTTGTTTTTCGGACAGAGTCTCATTATGTGACCCTGACTGGTTAGAACTTACCATGTAGATCAGGCTGGCCTCAAACTAACAGAGATCCACCTGCCTCTATTCTCCTCAGTAGTGGGATTAAAAAGCAAGCTTAAAACTCCTGCACCCTGATAAATTTACTATAAAACTGGGAGGCGCCAGTGAACTCCTCGGCAGGTTCATCAATTTGCTGAAATGGCTCACAGAACTCAGACAAAATTTCACTCTCATTTATGTAGTCGCCAAAAAAGGCACGATGAAGCGTTCCAAGGGGCAAGCTGTGGGAGGGACAGAGAGACACAGGATGCTCGCGCCCTCTCCTGGGCAGAACGCAGGAAAGAACACTGGGGAACCTAGACTTGCCTTTGTCACCTGCAGTTGCAGCCATGAGAGCCTGAAAGATGCAAGACTCAAAAAATAGAAACATGTTGGTAGCATGTCAGCATTCTTTAAAAAAAAAAAATTTCAGGAGAGCAGGTGAATCGAAGCAGCCCTGTCTCAGCCTCTGTATGCCAGCGCCCCCTGGTGGCAAACACTTTAACTCTTAGATCTGGGTTTCCAGGGGTTTACTCTTTTCATTTGTTGAGAAAGTAATTTACTCTATATTACCGTTGTTTCCTGACCAATCAGCTCGGAGCGGTCTCTGCTGATCTGCTTCATAGGTGAGCAATGTCCCCACACCATTTGCCTCTCTCCCAGGGAGTACAACTCTATTTTCAGTTCCTCTACTTTGGAAATTAGATTATTGTAACCACATTGCCCTTTTTATATAGAGTCTTGCTTCCTCTAACTGGGGGGAGTTTTGCTTCCTCCAGGACGGCCAGGGCCACAAAGAGAAACCCTGTCTCAAACAAGAAACCCCAACAACTATGTAAAATTTGCCTGGGTGATAAAACATTTTTGCAGTACCAGGACTTGAGAGGTTGAGACCGAAGAGTTAGTTCAAGGTCAGTCAGGGGTTCACAGTGAGAATATGTCTCAGGGGAAGAAAAAGAACAATGTATCCAAAACAAACAACCATGCTATTAGTTAAGAGTTCAGTGGGAGATTAATAACTTAGCAAGTGCAAGGCCCAGAGACTTAACTCCAACACACACAAAAGCTAAAAATGGGGCTGGCAAGATGGTTTGGTTGGTAAGGGGGCTTGAGGACCAACCTGAGCTCAATCCCGCAGCCCACAAGAAGTAGAGAGAACCGTCTCCATGAAGCTGTCTTCTGTCTTCCACGTGTGTGCTGTGGCACTCGGTGCCCACAAACACACATCATGCACATACAAACATACAATCAAAATAAAAATTTTACATTGAACAAACAAAACTAAAACTATGAGGCAGGAGAGATAGCATTGTGGTTAAAACCACATACTGCCCCAGCAGAAGCCTGGTGGTTGGAGCCCAGCACCTGGCTGGCGCAGCTCACAACCTCCTGAGCGCTAAGGCATCTGATGCTAGCCTCTAAGCCCCGCTGTCAGGAACAGAGCTGGTGGATCTCTGTGAGCCCCGCCTACACAGTGAAGCCCTACCTCAAAAAACAGGATCTTCATTTCTGCTGCTGTAAACCACAGACACCAGTTTATAATTGTCTCCCTTGCAAAGGCCTCGGGGTGGCTCCTCCTTTTCCAGCTTCCATTCTCTGGCTTTTGTTATTAATGTCTTTACAAAGTCGAGGTTGACGAGGTGATCATCTAGTCTATCACTACAGTTGGGATTCTAAGCCGTGGTGAGTCTCACACAGCGCCAGTCACGGAGGAGATACCAGTGCTCACTGCCTTCATTGAGCATTTTCATCCCCCCTTTCCTCTTCACCTCAAAACCGTGCCCTTGGAGGTGTTGAGTGAGACAAGCTTGAAGGAAGTGGAAATGCTTCCCCTGTTTTGTTTTGTTTGTTTGTTTTAACTCTTTACTATTTTGGCTTTTCGGGGGGGCCTGCCACACAGTTCCCAAATAAATGCACATGGAGTCTTATTATTACTTTTGTGTGTCAGGCCTTAGCATGGCTAATTTCCATCAAGTTTTTCTTTTTTCTTTTTTCTGTTTTTCGAGACAGTTTCTGTAACAGTCCTAGCTGTCCTGGAACTAGCTCTGTGGACCAGGCTGACCTCAAACTCACAGATTCACCTACCTCTGCCTCCCAAGTGCTGGGATTAAAGGCATGTGCCACCACTGCCTGGCCACCCACCTTTTCTTAATTTATTCCATCTTCCTTTTGCCTCTGGGATTTTGCTTTTCTCTATTCCTGTATATCTTTTCTTTCTTTCTTATTCTGTGTCTGGCTGTGTGGCTGGGTGGCTGGCCCTTCTTTCCTTGCTCCTTGATCTCTCTTACTCCCTGATCCCTCTTTTTCTCCTTCTATTTATTATTTCTGCCTGCCAGCCCCTTTCTCCTGCCTTGCTATTGGCCGTTCAGCTCTTTATTAGACTATCAGGTGTTTTAGACAAGCAAAGTAACACAGCTTCACAAGTTAAACATAAAATATAAAAGAATGCAACATGTCTTTGGATTGTTAAACAAATATTCTATATCATAAGCAAATACAACACATCTTAAAATAATATTCCACAACACTTCCCTATCTGGACTTTTATAACAAAGTCTAACTTGCACAGAATAAGAATTCAGAACCTGCTGGGCAGTGGTGGCACACACCTTTAATCCTAGCATTCAGGAGGCAGAGGCAAGCAATCTCTGTAAATTTGAGGATATCCTGGTCTACAGAGCCAGTTCTAGGACAGGCTCCAAAGCTACACAGAGAAACCCTGTGGCCTATGAAAATGTGAGCGTTCAGCCAGCCCAGCAGAGTTCTCTTTGTGGCCCAGAGCAGTGAAGTAGTATCCTCAGCTGCCTGACTGTCCTCTGAGCCTATTGCAGAGATATCCCCTTGGCTCTCACCCTGGCATGGACCTCGAGGTCAGTTCAGAGATGTTGAGGGGTGCTGGGCATCGCTCTGGGTCGCTCCAAAGCAACGGTCCTGGTGAAAGAAATGATACTGAAAGTTGCTCATGATTCAGTGTCCCAGAAGACTGGAGTTTGTATAAGGGGTCACCATGGTTTCCATACAGGGCAGACAGCAATTGCTTAATCCCTGGGAACAGCACGAAAGCTGTGAGGTCCATTATCCCTGCTGCTATTTAGCAAAAGCAAACATCCCAGCACTTGGGAGGCAGAGGCAGGTGGATCTCCGTGAGTTCGAGGCCAGCCTGGTCTACAAGAGCTAGTTCCAGGTCCAAAGCTTGTAGAAACCCTGTCTCGAAAAACCAACCAACCAAACAAACAAAAAAACCAAACCAAAAAAAAAAAGCAAAACAGATAGCCACGTGAAAGACAAAGATGACCAGGATCCAACAAAAGTTATAGGGGCAGATGATGCCAAGGTCCACCACATGGCAGCCCTCACTTTCTTTGGTAACCTGGCACACACTGAACTGCAGTAGGAAACTGCAGAGAGAGGAGGGGCTTCAGGGGAAAGTGGAGTAAACAAAACATGAGCTGGAGTGATGGTTTGCTGCTCAAAAGCACTGGCTGCTCTTTCAGAGGACCTGGGTCCAGTTCCAGCACTAACATGGTGGTTCGCAGCAATACACAGCTACAGTTCCAAGGGATCCAATGCCCACTTCTTACCCCCAAGAGGACCATCATCCATGTGTTGCACATACATGTATATGGGGTAAAACACTTTGCACATAAAATAAGATAAATTGATATTTTAATAAAATGATAAAACGTTGGGGGTTGTTAAGACATACTTCTTAGAAATATATGGTTGGTTTGAACCTGTGTCTGTGCATATAGATGTGTTTGTTTGAGAGAGTGTGTGAGTGTGTGTGTTACTTAGTCCTTACCACTGCCAGGGTTGGGGAAGGGCTGTCATTGTCACCCACACTGACCTAAGGCAGCTGCATGCATTTCCAGTCAGAGGGCTGACTGCAGACTGTAGGGGTGAGGAGGCACTGAGGGAAGAGGAATTTCTCCTATCCATGCTTTCCCCTTAAATGCCCCAGGACTGACACATTAGAGCCCAGAAGCTTCATCCCTGCCCCCAGGATCTCAAGGGGAACCTCGGACTTCATGCTCTGCTTGGGGAGTGACAAGGGAGGCATACAAGATTGGTTGTCACGGCATTTCCCTGGGATTCAGCTCCTTCCTTCTTGAAGCCACAGGCTGGCAAGTTTGGCAACTAAAACCGGAGTTTTAGTAAGTCATAGTTTGACAAAGTAAAACAGCACAGACTCATCAAGTCCACCAGGGGCACAGGCTCCCAAGTCCCGCCTGATGCCTCAGCCTTCTGCAGAACCACATACACTCAGAGAACACACATTCTAGAAACACAGAAGCACAAAGGGGATAGTTATTAATGCAAAAATAGAAGAAATAGTCGATGCAAAACTAAGAGTTGAAGCACCAGCAAGATGATTCAACAGATAGACCTGCTGCCAAGCCTGACCACCTGCAGATGCCCAGAACCCACATGGTAGGAGAGAAACGAGGCCTGCAAGCTGTCCTCTGACCACCGCACGCATGCTGTGGCACTCCCTCCCACAACACAGTGAGTAAATAATAACTTTTTCAGAGTTGAAAGTGAATAATGGGATCATTTGCTGCATAAAACTGATGGCTAAAAAACTGGTTGCAGTAAAGGGTTCTTATAGTTCTAGCTACATGGGTGCCACGCCAGCATGGCAACCGTCATTCTTCTGAGCGAGGGACGTCGGTATTAACACACAACACAACTTCAGGTTCTGCAGACAAGCCCTTTATTCCACTTTCTCATAAGCGTATATATAGCCCTCAGCAGGGGAGCCCAAACCAGCGAGAGCAGGAAGCTCATCACCACAACTCAATGGCTTAGGGGTAAACATCCTTAGAAACATTGCTGAAAACAGATTGTTCCTGTTTTTAACCAACCTCAAGAGTGCAAAACAGATCAAGTGGGGGTGTGAAGGCCTGTCCTC